>JAVSBV010000001.1:6508939-6523227 GCA_033117975.1 Parotocinclus spilosoma
ATCTGTCTGAGGCTGAATCCCTTTTTGATTGACAGCGAAATGAGCGAATCAGCGATCTTTTGGTGTAAACATCCGTGAGCGCATTTCATTTTAATTTTTTAAATTTTCATTCTGTTCTAAGTTGAGAGGACACTAGTCAAGTCCCTGTAAAAGACGCCTTGTTGGTACGACAGAGTCACAGATTAATGTCTTGAAAAGAAATGGAGGGTAGAATTTACGTATAAATGAACCGACACATTTTATGATGTAGGCCGAAATTGAGCTTCCAATCCTTGAAAGACCAGCATCCGCCACTGATTTACAGTATAATGTAAAACTAATATAAGGAGGTAATTGTAAGTTTCAGTTTATGGTGTCGACTAGTAAAGCCATTTTCTTCTTGTGATTTTCTTTTTAATTTTTAAAAAACTAAAAATAGAATTTGATTACTATTACCTCACTTGAACACTAACTACAGATCCCTCATGTATCCGGAGATGTCTCTGAATAATTCCACAAAACGTATACTTTCACTGATCTGCTTTTAGCACAGGAAAGTAAAGGGAACGCTCATGCATTCATTAACTTTCTCATCCACTTAACCCTGGACAGGGTCGCAGGCGAACTGATGCCCAGTCGGCAGCGTAGGCCACAAACCAGGAACAACCTTAGACAGGGCACCATTCCATTCTCACACACAAACACACACACACACACACACACACATGCACACACCAATTAACGTGCTTGTCTTTCGAATGTTTAAGGTAAGCAAAGTATTTGGAACCCTTGCAGACATGGGCTGTGGAGTTGATGGAGGACATGTACACTCCACACAGAAAGGACTCAGACCACTTCAGCCGGGGATTGAACCCAAGACCTTCTCACTGTAAAGTGACAGTGTTAGCCGTTTTGTATTTTTGTGTCATACCTGACACCACTTAATCCAGCATTCTGGATCCCATTATTATACATTAAAATGTTTTGCTTAAAAAAAATCTATTTTAGTCCAATAGTGTTGGGTGCGATTTTCAGAAGAATTTCATTACTGATTTTTTTGTGAAGTATTTTCAGAACAGAGAGCAAGAATTACACTAGAAATAAATATTGGTACTAACCTTTAGTTTTTTGGTTGTATTTACCTCGACTTCCTTCCTCTGGTACAGTTACAACTAAATAACAGATTAAACAACCAGTTGATAGATTCAAATGAATACATTTCTATTAAATATTGAAATATCCAGATTATCTGAATTCTGATTATCTAATTATTACAATAATAATCACATAGGGACATACACACAAAACATATTTAATACACAAAATGTAAGAACCACAGATTAATAGCCTGATGAATAGGGGTTTCAATGTCTCAATGATTATGGTTTATTTGTTTATTCTGTTTTCTTCAACATTACTATCAGCATTAACATGAACTATGGGAGAAAACCAGAAACAGTAAATCCACATGGACAAGGGGAAGACATGCAGACTTCACACAGAAATGGAACCAGGACGTTCAATATTGGATCAAACCTAGGACCATCTTGCTGTGGGACAGTGGTGCTACCCACCGTGCCATTGTGCCACCTGTACGTCTATGGTAAATATAAATGAGAAATGTACCTATAAGAACATATTTCACTAAGAGCATTGTTTAGTGTTTACATTGTTCAACTTTTACACTGTTTCACTCTCATTCCGTTTGATGTCCCCTTATAAATTATCTTTCTGTCAATTAAGTAGTGCAATGCAAGTCCAGATCTCTGGACTATTTCTAAAATGGTGTGGTTTGGAGCTGATCTAACATTATGCGTTCACAGTTTAAGAGCTGGCTTAGTACAAGTATCACTCTTGGTCCAATGTGTGTGTGTGTGTGTGTGTGTGTGTGTGTGTGAGAGAGAGAGAGATAGAGATAGAGAGAGAGAGAGAGATTTTTGTCTTTGCTGTTTTATTGGGAGGGAAAGCTCTTGGGTTGGGCCTGGAGACATTTAGGTCATTTCATGTTGTTGGATAAGATCTCAGGAAGTGAACCAGGGTGGATGTGAGTAAGGCTTCACACATGCTCTCTTTCATGGTCATCCAAATGGGCTCCATGTGGCAGGGAATTTTTGGAAAGACAATATCCCACAAGACATGGAGTAAAATATGACACACCCACAGGAATTCAGAGGAACCACAATATTGGCTGATTACGCAAGCTTTACTTGACATGAAGCAAGGGGAAAGGATGAGATATAAACAGGAAAATCCCTAATTGTTTGTTCTAGTTGGCTGCATATCTAGAACAACAGCAAACGGTGGTTCAGTATGGAATGCAAATAATACAATAATGTTGTTTCTTTCATTTATTTCATTGTTATTTCATTGCAGATGTACATTCATTTAATTAGTTAATATATATGCTTTCCTGCATTCTGTTTTCCAAAATGTTTGGATAGGAAAATCGTGGGCTAGTAATGAGGTAAAAAAAGAAATGATGTGATTTCAAATAAGTGATGTCAAAAGGTGATCATAATCAAAGAATTTCAGCATGTTAAAGGCAAGGACATAAACCTAAAAGGCTTGAAGACCTGTGATCTCCAATCTCTCAGGAGGCACTGCATCAAGAACTGCTATTCATATTTATTTCTGATATAACCACATAGGTAAAGGATGACATTGGCAGACCATTGTCAAGCACCACAATATGGAGTTACATTCAAAAATGTCACTTAAATATTTATAAGAATACTAGCAAAAACTTCTCAGAGCTCGGCGGGATATGGGATGGCCTCTCATGCAGTGGAAACTTAGTTTTGTATGGCTATATGGTATGTGGCTGCCCTTGGGAATGGTCATTTGCATTTGTGATGGCAGAATTAATGCGACTTTGAAAGTCTAAATATGATAACAACCCTGTTAGGGCTCGGGCCATGGTTCATTATTAGATCCTGCTCCCTTACTGTTCAGTTTCCATTTTTCCCTTACGTCACATATGGCGTTTGTTTTAATTTACCACGGCGATCGATTGTTTTGGTTCTTTTGTTACCCACCATCTTGTTTTCACTTTCTTTAATTATTTTTTGATTATTTATCTCGGCGATTACGTTTGTGTTCGCCGGCTCATTGCGTTAATTTGGCGTTTTGTTAGGTTAGTTATCAGTGTTTCCCCTTGTTGTGCGCGCTTTAATTTTGCTTTGATTAGTTTCTTTTTTTTGGATGCCACCGCTGATGGCGCTCGGGAATCGTGGTTGGCAGGGGCTGGCCCCTGGGCCGCGGCTGTAATAGCCCGCGATTGGATCCGTGGCCAAAGGGGTCGCCTATTGGTCCTCGGCCGCTAGCTCCCGCCCACGGACCCTTGTAGTGGCCACCCCTGGATCCTTGGCCATCAGAGGCCGTCTACGGATCCTCGGCAGTAAAGGGCAGCCCTCGGGTCCTCGGCTGTTCAAGGCCGTCTCAGGACCCCCGTTATCGAGCCGTTCTTTTGTTTCTCCCCTTTTTGGCTTTTTGCATTCTTTTAGTTTAGGCTATTTTTTAGTTCTTGTTGTCTTTTATTAAGGCCGCTCCTCTATCCTTCGGCTTCTAAGCCGTCCTTAGATTCGCCAATGTGGACCCACGGCATGTAGCCATTTGATGGACCCTCCAATATTGGGATAAACAAATATTCTAAGTAGTGCCGCTGCAATCCCAGTGATAATATGTGCCAATTTTGATATTCTAATTTGTGGATACTATAGTGGGCAACTCGGTGGGTAGCTTCACTGCAAAAAGATCCCAAGTCCTTTCCATGTGGAGTCTGCATGTCCTCCCTGTGTCTGCATGGGTTTACTCTTTATATTCTGGTTTCCTTCCACAGTCCATGTGTGTTAGGTTAATTGGTGTCTCTAAAGTGGCCTTTAGTGTGTGACTGTGCCCTATGATGGATTGGCACCCCATCTAAGGTTGTTGCTGCCCTTGCGCCCAGAGTTGCTGGGTGGGCACCAGCTGGCCCACAAACCCTGTGTGGATTAGGCGAAAGATAATTGAAGGATGGGATACTGTAGTTTGCCACACAGAACTGTGGCTTGGTGAGTAGCACCACTGACTCACAGCAAGAAGGTCCTGAATTCAATCCCAGGGTGGAGTGGACTGGGTCCTTTCTGGGTGCAGTAACTGAAATGGCCACAGATGCTGATTGTCACATTAAGAAGCCAAACAAACAAACAAACTGCAAAATGTAGAGGTTCAGATCACTTCAGTTTTTCCCTCCTTTTTAAAAAAAAGACTTCCCTTCCAAATACTATATTCTCCATGTTCCCTCCTTTCCAGCCTGTTTCAGTAGGCCATCAGCTTACCTCATTACAGTTAAGATGTTGTTGATTTTAATTTATTAATTTGTACAGGTTCAATGATTTTAATGTTTTTTTTTGTTTTTTTTTTGGCTCAGCGATTTCTCAGAAAAAAATTTGAGTTCATATTAAGTTCAAGTTCTTATGTTCCAATTACTGCAACATATTGTCAATCATGTAAGATATTGTGCATTGCAGTGGTTGAGAGGTTATGGTACTGTACTTTGGATGAGACAGTCCAGGATTCAAATTTGACCTTTGCTAAGCTTGCATTGTTGGGTCCTTGAGAAAGACCTTTAACCCAAGTCTCCTTGCCTGGAGATATTGTATCAATTGAAAGTCGATATGGATAAATGATCATGTAAATGCGATGTTATTTGATTACAAATCAGGAAATGCTATGACCAAACAATGTCATTGTATGTTACTAAATTTACATTGCATTCCAGTTTATCCTGGAAATGACTTTATCTTCCCCTTCAAGAAGGAAGTGTGTGGCCTTAACTTCTTTTCATCAGTTCTCAATCATGCCTGGTGTTTGTTCTCAAAATAGCTTCCTTCTGTGCTGACATTGTGGTGTATCTTAAACTGTTTGCTCCGCTGCCAATGCAGATGGACCTTAGCAGGAAAAAACAGGCATCCTAGGCAGCATTACCGGAAAAAAAATCATCATTCATACACAAAGTCTTTATACAGTGCTTCATGGGATGTTGGCATCCCATTAGAAAAATCCTGTAGAGATGCATAGGGAATGAAGTGCCTGAGATCATTGTTGTTAACAGGTCATAAATTAATTGTACTAATGCCCATGTGTTGACCTGTTCAGAGGACGTTTCATGTATTTAGTCAAGTTGCCGGATGGGGGAGAAAGTGCTTAGTCACATAGGGACACCTCCAAACTTCTGGAGTCAATGAACAACCTTATGTGAAGCAGAAGGAGACCCCTGCAGCCAACAGGGAGACAGGTGATCAGTCAGCCCATGCTGGTGCTCATGCCCTGGCAGAGTGCAGAGAGAAATACAGACACGCTAGAGGACAGACATTCTCACATACGACCATTGCGTCTGCTTCATTCATCACACAAAGGCAGTCCTAATTCATCATGAGGGTTATTTTCCTGCACAGATCTTAAATCTGTTGCATCAGCAGGAGGGTAGAAGCACAGCTTACTCAGTAAAATGGTCTCATCTCAGCTCATCTTTATGCAGGTCTGGAGCTCATGTATGACTTTGGTTTATATTATAGCCAGGCATTCCTTAGCTGTATATGTGGGTCAGTTTCCAAGATTCGTTGTGCTACAGCTGCATTAGCTCATTATGTACAGTCCCAATCTGAATGCAGCCATAACTACTCATCACAAAAATAAAGTAATAGAGCAAAATGTGTATTTGATTAGTTCTAGTCCTTTAGTTGTATTAACCCATTAAAAACAATTTGGGGATCGAGTGCTTTAACTCGCCTACTGATGGAATGGGATGGACAGAAATAAAGTAAAAAATGTTTAGAAAAAAATGTAGTTAATGGGTTAATTTACACATGAAATCTATGTCATTTAAATGACCTTATGTGAGAAAATACAATAAAATATAACACGAAGCAGGGCAAATTGATTCACATTGCTTTAGCATTGCCCTGCAATTTACATATTTATTTAGAAACATCCCAAATGGTATGTTAATAAGGACAGATGAGTGAACCACACAGATGTGCTATTTGGGTTAAAGTCTCAGTCCTCTGTGGACTTGTCAGTAAATCAGCGAGCACAATTTATTTTCCATGTGCCATTGCTTTACATGATTAGCCCTTAGTGAATAAGGACCAGCATTTCAGGATGCGGCATCTACCTTACTTGTTCATTGAACTTTCTGTCACGTACGTCTGCAATATTTTTGCCCATAGCTTTTAGTCAAGTTTAGTTAGTCAAGTGCAATTTATTAAGAGGTTTTTACAGTATGAAAATGTTTCAAAGCAGCTTTACAAATAAATTGTCTTACAGCTAGAGCATATATGTTAACTGGTCCACATGTGAGTTTGTGTCCCAAAACTTTTGGCCACATGTGGGTTTGTGCACTCACTCTGTACCTCATACCCCACACAAGACAAGCTTGGCTTGACTGGACCCATCACTCAATCATAAAGGAAAATAAGTATCAGGACTGATGGAGTAAACGTCTACTGGATGTCCGAATCTGAATCTAAAGACTAAACTTATATTAAAACCTAAAAGAAATTTAGTTGCGTTCTTGGGCTATTGCTTGTACTACCATAATATGAAGTCTACTATAACGAATACAAAAAGAACTTCTATAAGTCACTCTGAATAAGGGCATCTGTTAAATGCTGTAATTGTAAATGTAAAACCATGAAATTGATGTATTGCACCATCTCCAATTTAATAAAGATTTCCTCTAAAGCCGCTATGGCCCCAGAGTTTAGAAGCAATTAATGTACCTGAAAACAATCCCTGAATTAATGCCAGATGTGGACTCTAAGTCATGCCATCGCTTGTGAAACAAATACTGTAGAACTGTAGATGGACACTGTAAATAGACGCTCCATAATCGATGGTGTTTATATAAAAGTTCTATTTACACCTCAGTAAAATATCACTAAACCTTATCCAGAGTGACTTACAATTGAGCTGAGCAGATTAAAGGCTTTACTCAAGGTCCCAGCAGTGGCACCCTGGCAGAGCCAGGAATTAAAGTCACAACCTTCTAATTAGTAGTCCAGAGAATACAACCGTGCAGTCACCACTGTCACCACTACAGTGCACTTGCACTTATATTTAGCAAATTTAATTTAGACATCATTAACATTGTGGAATGAAAAAAGGCACAATTATATTAGATGTCTCTCTTTCTTTTATGCGTTGAAATATTCAGAAGGAAATGCAAGCGAATGAAACTCTAGATGATGGTCTAAATTATTTAGACATTTAAATGTAACACCACCGATATGCTCTTGCTGGAACAAATTGAAGTTCAATTCACAGTTATGCCACTGATACTGCATATTTTGACAGAGGTGGGCAGATTGGGCCAAATCCTTACTCAATTGAAATGTATTATTACCTAAAATAATGGCTTATGGGCGCTTGAATATTGCAGCTTTTCAATATCCTAGTCCAAGTCAGAAAACAGACATTTTGGGGGAGGGGGGCATGTCCTTAATCACAACCTGTATGGACCAGTCCATAGTTATAGTAAATAAAAATGTCTTTTGCCTACATTATTTATCTCGATAATATTTATAATTTGCTGTTTTAACTTACTTTAAAATGTGCGCTGTACCGGCCTCATCTTCATATACTTTGTAATTAGACATGACTTCCTGCTTGTAGCTCAGTGATGGATTTACCTCCTTACAGGTTTCAGGGCTTTAAAAAGTTATATTGCATTTCCTTTTCTGGAAATCAGTGTTTCTTCTGCTAAACTCATTTCTTATTGTTTGTTTGCAGACTGCTATTTATGTTTATTGAAATTTAGATTTAATGATGCAGATTTATATTTTAGTTTTATATTTGATAATAATGTGTAATAATTGCAAATGAAGAATAAATTAATCAATAAAGGATCACTGTGAATTTGTGAAGAGAACAATATGAATAGCAGTTTAAGCTTTGGATGCTTCAAGTATGGTAATTTTCCCTTTTTGCATTTACATACCATTTAATGCAGTTTTCTTGTGAAAGTACTCTTGATATTTACATATACTGTATGTAGCATAAAAAGCCGATAATATTCGATTATTGACCATTCCGTTCAACAAACTTTGGTTTAACAGAATGTAAAGCAGTTCTTAAAAGGTGTATGAAGGTAGGACTGTGGTGGCCTAGTAGGTAAGACACTGGACTATGGACCAGAAGGTCCAGTGTTCAAATCCCAAGCTGCCACGTTTTTTTTTGCCACGGACAATTGCTTGGATTGTAAGACTGTATAAACTGTAAGTCGCTCTGAATAAGAGCGTCTGCTAAATACTGTAAATGTAATTGCATAGTTCAATGCATGCCTTTGTCCATGACCTGAGGTGAAATATTAATAGGAGGCCTACTAGGTGCCTAAGAGGCGCTTGGAACCACGGTCAGCTTAATTCACTACGTTGCTGGATCGATGCTGAGTTGCGCCCCACCAAGAGACTTTTTTGAAACATCACAGCTGTGGATGAGTCTCTATTTGCAGCTTTAATGACTGCATTCAAGATGTGAACATTTCGCTACATGAGCCATAGTCATATCAAAGACAATCATTATACAGTTCATTTGAACTATAGCAAAAAGCTATAGTCAACCCTGGGGTCACTTTGTGCTCGTGTCTATGCAAGCTACCTTGGCAACACACCTGGCAGTGCCTTCTGTTGGAGTTAGATGTCACATGCAGACATGATTGCCTTTGCCTGATGAGGGGAAAGTTGGTCAGGGGATTGTCCCTAAGCACTGCAACAAAAAACCCTACCCAATCATTTGATGGTCTGGCATAGTTAAGAAAATACCTATTTTTGCAAAATAAAGAGCACAGGACTTTCAGGAAAATAATAGTGTCCAGAGAAAATATTGACACTTTGATCACAATCTGGCCATTTTCACTTAGGTTTGTACTCACTTTTTGTTGCAGGTGGTTTAGACATTAATGTTGTGTATGTTAAGTTATTTTGAGAGCACAGCATATTTACACTGTTATACAAGCTGCAAATTGATTACTTTACATTGTAGTAAAGTGTCATCTCTTCAGTGTTGTCCCATGAAAAGGGGTCTACTCACTTTTGTGGATATTGTATCAGCTATTGAAGCTTTTGTATCAGCTTTTTTGATACAGTATCAGAGGGATCTGCGATAGCTGCTTGTTAAATACTGAAATTCCTCCAGAATTCTTGAATTCTGAAACAGAAGACAAAGAAATACGCAAATCCTTACCAATCTTTCTGAGGAACAAGGGTTTTAAATATATAAATAATTTTCTCACACATTTGTTGACAAACAGGAGATTGTTTGCCTACCTTTTGCTCGAATCATGATTACAATCATCTGTTGACATCATCTGTTTAAAATCACATAATTATATTTTTTATTACGTTGCTAGCCCTAAATTGCCCCACCCTAACTTTTGGGGAATGTTACAGGCCTAAATGGTGCATATTGTTGATATTTATTGACAAGTTAAAATGAGGTTGACTCATACAGAATACAGTATGCCTTCATACTGTGAATAAAAGTAATATAAGACGTAAGAAACACAGCATACTTTTTATTTGCATTTTCCATATCATTCCAACTTTATTCTGGTTTTGGGTTGTACTTTGGATTTATTTGCTGCTCCTACAGTATTACACAGCCACAGCACATACCAGAGCGATGCCATATCTCAACTGAGAGATTCCAGGAGCACACCCATTGATTTTCAAACATCTGTAGTTTGCAGCGTGTTGTATGCATTTCTTCTTAACTCAGAAATTCTGATATGTGGTGATCACCTGGTCAGAGCTAGTGAACAGCACCCAGCCCAGCTAGCCCTTGAAGCTCACCATGGGTGAGCTGGCAGGTGTGGAACATCTAAAATGAGGCCAGATTATGAGCTTGGCTGAGGTTAAGCCAGACCTCTGCATGCGGTGGGAGTGATGAGAGCGGCGCAGCATGATTCACGATGACTGCTCACAGTTCAGACACTTTCTGGTTGTGCTGAGGGTGTTTTAATTAAACACCTTCAAGAAATCAGCCACACATAAGTGAGCCCACCTCTAAAAATCCTCAAAACACGAAGGTATGTGTGCAGGTCACAGTCAAGGCCTCGGGGTGAAGCCAGCCTCTCTGCTCTTGATGAATGAGCTGCTTTATGATGGAAGCTTTCAGGTCCTTCTGGTGCTCACCACCCTCTGGCTGCTAGCACCATTTCCCCCACCACTATTTGAAGTCTGATATATGCATCTGTTCCTCTAATCCCTGTGTGTGCTAGGCTACCAGAGGATTTGAACCTCATGCTTAATGTATCAGCTTCAGCTACAATCCAGCGGTCTGGGTTGCCATCAGACCTAATGTCCCTTTAAATCACTTCATGCATAATCAGTTCTGACAGGGTTAAATTCTTTGCTAATAATTATGTGATTGAATTGCAAGGCCTAAACTAGCTTGTTAATGGTTCCTGCTATGTCTCTATGCCTTGATGGAGCCATTTTAGTGCTGTCCCAGCAGTAGCTCCTCAGATATTCATTGTGCTTGGCGTTCTTGACACAAGCTCTAAATCTCTTCCTCCATCCCCTTTAACTCTTCATCTTTACCCTGTCATTCTGTCTCACCTCAGCCCTTCTATCGTTCGATTGCTCATCCACACTTCACAGATAACCTCACCAGTGCCTTCAGGCAAAAATCATGTCCTGTTTTATCTTTTATATCATTCCCATTAATGCACAGTTGCACCTTGTATTTGTTGCTATTAATATATACTATTATTTTGATATAGAATATTTGGTGTAAGAATATTTTTATATGGTGAAAATATATAAAAGCCTTTATATGCTAAATATATCCTACATGGCTAAAAGTACACAAACACCCCTTTTAATTGTTGGGTTTGAATTCTTGATGTCCCTCAGTCATATGATGCCACTTTTACAGCACATGTTGCTTAAGCCCAACTGGTCAATTATAAGTGCTCTTCTTGTAAAGAGCAACATATCTTCTTGAGAAGAGCAACGTCTCTTCTTGTGAAGGTAACATCCAGGAGTAGCAAAGTCTCATCTGTGAACAATTAAGCACGTATAAGTAATGCTAGCCTTCGTTATGGTTATCAATATTTGGTTCCAAATGTCCTCTGGTAGCATTTTCAGAAACTATTCAGTGGAAGCTTCAAGCAATTGATTTCCTTTCCCAAGCTGCTGCACACAAGCCTTTAACTCCCATGCCAATTCTTCTTCAAATTCTGAAATGGTCTAAAGCACACCAAAACTGGATTCTGGAGAATGGAGGTGATGAAGTCTTCATTGAGTCTTGCAGACTCTTTGTTGGAGCAAGGAAAATGCTGCTCCATTGCATAGCCTAAAGATTAAACCCCATATTTGACATCCTAGGTTCTAAACGTCATGATGTTGTGTTTCTGCACTTGGCATTATTTGTATTGTTTATACTGTATATACATTGTGTGAATGGGAGCGTAACCCACAAATGCTGGATTGATTCCTCTTGGCTGTGTTACCTTATGGTTCTTTCTAGCTATGCTGTTATAGTTGGTGCTGCCAGATTCTCATAATACACAATGTGTACTAAACATAACTGGCAATATATTCTATTTTTTTCTGAGCCCTTCTTCCAGTACTAGTTCCTGTCCTTATTCTAGAGTATTGTTCCTTCAGCAGTTCCCGTCTTCTTACATTTAATCAGACTAAAAGTAACCACAAGTTATACATTCAAATGGCATTGTAGCAGTCACAATTTTTGGTTTAAAAGAATATTAAAAAAAATGAAATATACTTCGTCATCATTTGTCTTTGTTCACAGTAACATGGTCACCATTAAGAATTTCAAATTTGTTAACTCATAAACAAATAATTTATATAAAATTAATGATTTTAGTCTGCCACAACAAAATAAGACCAAAATACACAGTGTGGCTTTTTTCAAAAGTAGAGAAAACATATGATATGCTAATGGATTTAACATAACTGTGTGCTACCTCTCCTTAAAGTGCATAATATAACCCTGTATCAACTTTCTGTTGAATCAAGGTGCATGTAATTAATGATTGTTTTTTTTTGTCTTGCATGACATTTTGTGTCTGGCTACAACAACTATTTTTTTAGACACAGAGACTCAAAGTTATGTTTACAGTCAATGTACTGTCATATGGACCTTAATTTCTTTAGTATTTTTGCATTGAGGCTGGGGAACATTTTTTTGCAATTCTGATTGAGGGAACATTTAAAGAAAACAGTTTTTACAGAAACACTGAACTAAATGAGCCTTAATTCAGAAGTAATTTAAAACAAGACTACCCAAACCACCAGTGCCAGACCCTGCTAATGTTCAGTTGAGTTCAAGACTGGATGAAGGACAAATATCAACTGTAGGATGTGTTTTTGGTTTTGACTGGAAGGTTGTGAGCTCAAATCTTGTTCTTGCCAAGCTGCCAGTGATGCGCCCTTGAACGGCACGTAGCCCTCAATTACTAGCTAATTTTAAGTTA
Organism: Parotocinclus spilosoma; assembly: GCA_033117975.1. Taxonomy (NCBI): domain Eukaryota; kingdom Metazoa; phylum Chordata; class Actinopteri; order Siluriformes; family Loricariidae; genus Parotocinclus; species Parotocinclus spilosoma. Next base: position 6,521,400 of record JAVSBV010000001.1, read on the forward strand.
TTTTGCATTGACAATAACATCAGTCTTAAATGTGGACCTGGGACCGTAACGGTTTTTGTTTCTCCAAAGCATCTCCCACGGTAATGGCTCATGAAGGTATCATGCCTACAAAGTCCATGTATTGTTAGAATAGCAAATGCTGGTATGTGTGTGTAGTGAAAAATTACAACATAGGAAAATAGTTATCTAGATTACTTTTATTTGACTAGTCTGAAGTAGAGCATATCACTCAGAGAAGAGCATGTGCATTACTAAATGTCCTGTGTAATATAACCTGCGATAATGAATATTACTTAAAATGGATGCTGTCTGAACACAAACTGAATGCAGATGCAGCACACATAATTCACCTGAGTGGTACCACATGTGACACAGCATCTCAGTGCTGGTCAGCCCTCTAAATGTTACCTAATATTTAGTCTGTTCATACGATGCCACATGTGGTACTATACCTTATACCAGAGTCTGCACTATTGCACATGTCACCACCACTGCTGTACTATAACAGCTAATGTTAAGGTAAGGTTATATATGTTAAGGCCACGCAAGGTAATATATGGGCTAAGTAGGTTAATAACCTTAATAATAAGAATAGTAATGGCCACAGATGTACTGTATATCCGAGCAGATGTTATGCAGTACATAACTGTATATTGAGAAAGCTCATTATCATTTACATTTAGATCATGGAGGATGAGTCCCTTTTTAAGTCTTGGTCCTCCAAAGGTTTCTTTCTTCTACTTTCATTGAGTTTTTCCTGGGATAGGTCTTTTAAGATAATATAAGATTGTAAAGCTGCTTTAAGACAATGCTCCATTGTAAAAAGCAATATATAAATACATTTTACTTGACATTATACGTGAATGAATCACCAGTAACCAGTGGACTATTGCAGTTGCATCTCATGGTGGCATATACACCAATATAAGCTGAATTTACCACAATGACACAGAACGATGTAATCAGGAAATTACCTACACAAAAAATCTAGTCCAAACTGAATCCATTGATTAACCCAGTCATTAACCTTATAGCAAAAACTACACTTTCTGTGGCACACCTGAATGACTGTTGCCCAGCGGCACTCTCGTCATTGATATAAAGTGTTTCAAGGGACTTGAAGACATTCTCTGCTTTTTTCTGCCAAAAGATCTTACTGTCCCCTGCAGGTCCACAGATGACACTATATACAGTATAATATCCTGCATATTTCTTGTGTCACACCTTGACAGGAGGCATGGAAACTCATCAGTGCTGATATTCATTGACCTTAACTCAGTATTTAACACCGTAGTTGCCTGCAGGCTCAAGACAAAGACCCTGGATTGAACACTTTTTCTGTGTAAAAGAATCCTCAGCTTTTTGGCACACAGACTACAGCTGGTAAGAGATCCTTGACACAGGAGGATGTGTCATGATGTGTCCCATCCTGTAATCTATTTAAAAGATGACTGTGCTGCTATTCAAATTCCAGAATATATGTCAAGTTTGCTGATAACACTGCTGTGATAGGTCTGATAACCAAGAGCAGTGACGTCGAGATAACTTATCATTAGATTTACAGTACAATCTTAAGCAGATGAATCCATAGTAACTTACAGTTTAAAGCATAGCAGTTTCAGGATTTGACGTTATCTCTTCTCAATTAAAAGCTCAGAACTGTTAAGGTTCCTACATTCCCTCGGAGAGTTAGGCCGTCCTTGCCGGTCGCCATTACGGAACTATCGGTGAGGCGGCGTTTCTATCCACTGTCTCTGATTATGTCCCGATCCTGAACAGCTGAGCCATGGCCTATAAAGGCGTGGTGTTAAGCGTCGTTCGGGGCCGG
>JAVSBV010000001.1:6534413-6561861 GCA_033117975.1 Parotocinclus spilosoma
CATGACTGCTATCGGATCCACAGTGTTAATTGGCTGTTAAGGTGACATCACTGATTGTTTTTATAAGACTAGAATGCCTGACAATAAAAGACAGATTTTTATTTGCTTTTTTAATTTGATGTAATTGTGTTAACCTTGGTCATTAATGTAAACAGACATTAATGGATATTCTTTAAGCAGTGCATACCTGTATATTAAAAAATTGTTACATCACAGAATGCTCCTTAACTTTCGAAGCTAATTGTTATGTTGTGTTAAAACTTAATTTAAAATTCTAATTCTGTACTATGATGACTAATGTGACCCATATATTTTAAGAGTCACCCATTTAATAAATCATTTCTGGAGTCCAGGGCCCCTCTAAAGGCTATTGTCAATGTGAAATCTAAAAGTCACCATCAGGGGGCCTCTGCTTATCACTGCTTGTCTCTCACTCCTCCTCCTCCCTTCCTAGCTCCTCCTGTGTGCAGAGCTGAAGCCATGCAGAGGGGGCTTGTGCTCAGAGGAGGGAGACGAGACAAGAGAGGCTGTTTGAGACACTCCCCCAGTTCAGGGAGCACTGCATCCTGCCTCTTGTCCCGCCTACCAGGAGAAGGAGGACTGTAGCACTGCCTGAGCTGAGCCTTTAACTCCTTACCACAGTGTGGAGCAGCCAGCCGGACGTGCGCGCACACACACACACACACACACACACATACATATACATGCGCATACACACACACACATACACATACTCACTCACGCTCACACACAGGCACAATCACTTCCAATCGCACATTCACACTCGCTAAGGCGAGCGGGAAGCTGAGGAGGCAGCGGGAGAAGAAGGCATCAGCCAGACGCTGGTAAGAAAGAGCACTGTGTGCATAGTGTGGGATTGTGCCTGGCTGCAGGATAGCACTGGATTTGCTTCTAGAGGAGTTTGTGTTGCTGGACTGAAACATCCGGTGATCAGCTTCAGCACTCAGAAGGCAACTACATCATCCGCCTGCATCTCTTCTTTGTGCGAAAAAGCAGCATCTTGGAATATCTTGCAGCCCTTGAAAGGATCCGATACTGTCTAGACGAGCAGAGACTGCGTGAAAAAGAGCTACAGAAAGCGAGATAAAGTCAAGGCATGAAGTGATCTCTCTGCTTTCCTCCTTTCCTTCTTCTCTCCATTGCTACTGCTCCTAGTCCTCTCCTCGTCCTGCTATCCCATCCTTGCATCTCTGTTCTCCATCCTTCGACTCCTCTGTTTCCCAGCGCTCAGGAGTGTGACTCGCAGGCAGAGAGAGCTTCTTTTAAACAGTGACAGTCAGAAGGACAGCCAGAGGTCCCGTGGCACTCCCCATCTCTTGAGCATCTGATCGTTTCTGCACGGATCTAGCCTCTGGCAGATCAAGCGGAGGTGTTTCGAGATTTGAAGTGGGCACGCGAGTCTCAGTATCTTGCCACGGCCAGAGGGATTCCAGCTACATGGGCAAACGCTTGGAACAGCAACCAATGTACCCCCAGTACACCTACTACTACCCTCACTATCTCCAGACTAAGGTATGATACTTGCTCCTGGATCTTTCGGTTTCTTTTTTTGCCTTCCTTATTTCCATCTCCTTTCTGTCCCCGCCTATCTGGTGCCAGCTTTCTGCTGTCTGACATCTTGAATGTGTGGTAAAGCTTACTCTACTAGAGAGGGAATAATAACTTGTTAATTGTGCCTCAGACACTCGGTTCTGTTGGCTCAGCAGAGATCTGACGGGCAACTTGACTAATAACATCCAGCTCTTGATGCCACTCTCAAGTGCAAAATTGATTCCCGTGCATTGATCGCGATGCTGTTACATTGCACGCAGGTGATCTGTACCAGGCTCTTCGCTCACATCTTTATCCCCCATCCCCTTGGAAAAAAAAAAGTTGGCACCTGTTTTGGCACTCATTAAGGTGAGAGAGGCAGAGCGCGTTGCTCTGACTGAGAGAATGGCTGTTAGACCATGAGGGTGTGAACAAACAAGCGATGTGATGCTTCTTTCCAATATCAAGGTTGAGAAAGTTTAAGTGGAGGCTTGGATTAGATTGATGGATGGCTTTTTACAGGCAAAGGTCATTATGGTATTTAGACGACACTCTTGTCTTGACTTGCTGTAGTGGTTTATGGCTGATTGGCACAGATTGGCAAGAATCTAAAGGTTCAGTCACTGTCAGCGATCGTACATCTGCAACAGAAGTGATAACACGGGCACGTTCGTAGTACATAATCTCATAATCAGAAACAAATGTTTCCTTTTTTGTCGTCATTTACAATCCTGTGCCACCTTCAAGGTCATTTCGAATTGGATCTAACCCTCTTCAGCTTCCTTAATGATATTTCCCAGAGCCTCTCCATGGGAGGCCGAGTCCCTGGAGCCAACAGTGTCTCTTTTGTACTGCAAATCCAAAACGAACCTCCTGTCGTTGGCCAAAGATCAACATCTTAGATCTGGAATGTACAGTATGTTGAGCTTTACAAGATTTTATTGTTAGGAAATTAGTTTCAACCACTGTTGCTGGAGCCAGGTTTGAGCAGTAGAGGGGAGGCGGCAGGGTAAATAGCGTTATTCTGGGAGTTATTGTTAATTTGCACATTATTGGAGTTAAGGGGGTTGGCACGGAGGCACGCCACGGGTTCGGATTTCAGATGTGCAAGTTTGCCAGGGAAGGATATGGGCCCCACATTTTTGTGCATGACTTTAGGCTTGCATCTGTGTGTTTGTGATGGAGAGTCGAGATGTAAATGAGCTCTTATTAATCTTGATTCCGGCATGCTCTCAAAGTGGAGGCATTCCTCCAAGGGAAATCAATCATGTGGGGAGGGGGAGAAGCAGCTGACATACAATCACTGATCTCTCTCGCTCTCTTTCTCTCTCTCTCTCTGTCTATCTCTAAGTCCCTGTTAGATGGCTCATACTCTCCAGAATGCAAAATAAACCTGTGTATCAGCCAGTCCAATAAGTATCACCCATATTAAAAACCAGACACAGGGACCCTATTTGGACTATTCAAGATTCTGCACTGTTGATTGGATAATCAGTCAGTATATGTGCTGCATAGTCTTTAGAACATATTCCTTGATCCCTGATGCCTGATGCCGGCACAGTAGGTAGGAGCCTGTCGAAGCATGTACGCATATATAGGTGTGAGCATGCAGAGGGAAGTATCCATGACAGCAGTTCTACACTAATGCAATAGAAAACAGGTTTAAAAGGAAATTAATTCGACCATGTTCATGTTCCCGCAAAACATTCAAGCATTTAGTCAGTTAAGTCAAGGCTGAGGTGTGCATCTGTGTTCATTTACACTTACAGGCTCAGTTTTGTGTGGCGAAAAATAACACGCAGCACTCTGTTTAAAGCTGTGCGCTCAGCATGAGCGCTCACTAACTGGCCTGCAGTGCGATGACACACAGCGTGTCAGTGCCGTTCAGACAGTGGCGCGAGATCCGTCTACATGGACCTCATTAGGTTTTTGCTACTCATTGTGATAGTTTTGATAGAATGGCCGCATGATCATATCTTAATTGTTGTTTTAACGATATGTGAGCAGACATTATCGAATGTGTCACTCACAGTCCAAAACGGCTTAAGATGTAGCGCTCCAAAGCATCTAAGGAACCCCATTCAGCAGTGTACCGTGTTTAATCAAATGCAGTCTTCTAGCTCTAGGATGCAGGACCGTGATGGTCTATCGGCTAAAGTACTGGATTATGGACCAGAAGGTACAAGGTTCAAAACCCACCTTTGCCAGGCTGCCACTGTTAGGTCTGTGAGCAAACCACTTAACCCACAACTACCTGGGTTGTAAAATTGTATCAGTTGTAAATCACTATGAATAACGGTGTCTGCTAGATAACTTTAGCTGGCATGTTTAGCTGTCTCCACAGGCGAGGAACGAGCACAAAAACGACCTAAGCAAACCATGGTGGACTACAAAAAGTTACTTACAACAAGAAAAGCATCAATATCAATACATGAATACTATGATCAATTTCATGGCAAAAGACACATTGACAGTTCAAGTCTTTTTACCATAATCTACTAAATCACAGAAAACATCAACACATTCTTTATTTGTCAATATTGCACCGCAGGCTTTGAAGTATGCTTAAATATTATATTTGTAATGTTTTTGCCACAAAACTTTATTTAAATCTTTCATTTTGGTCTTTGGGAAATTACTATTAAGACAATAATTAGATTCTTCAGTGTATAGCAGTATATAAGATATTAATGATTATGATTAAAATTAAAATTCCTATTGTAGTTAAATTATGTTAATTGATTACAGTGGTGACATACTCTGCTGCATTGCTAAATGTCAAGCATAAACTCAGTGTTGATAACAGCCGAGATTACATCTTAGCTTTTTTTAATAACACGTATCATTTGATTTACTCAATTAATCTTCACTTTTGGCTATAAACTAAGATTAATGTTGCAATTAGACTACAAGTTTTATTATGCGGAAATAAATTATTATAGACCACAGTGTTTGAAAAACCCAATTCTCCTCTCTAAAGCCAGCCCCATCAATTAAACAAATGTAACTCCTGTCTTAGTATAAGCATAAGTTTGGGTGTCCAAGGCCAACTAACATATTGTGTTGAAAAAGATGCTGAAATCTTACTAAAACACCTAATTTTCAGAAAGTTTACCAGGATGAAGCAGTTACTGATGTGTAGGCTGCTTAAATCTCTCTAAATTCTAAACTCTCTAAACAATGGGTATTAACATACAGAATTGTGCAAATGTCTTAGGCTCCATTAAAATTAGCTGATTGAATAATGGTATAATGACCATATATTAAATATTTGTCATAACTGGAAGAAAAAATAATCTTGGACTATTTTCCACTTAAGCTTAAAGCTTTTCATCCTGATCTGCTTATGAAAAAGTGAAATGGTCAAAAAGACGTTTCTGATCAAGCTTCTTTGGACTGTAGAACATTAGCACATTAGCTATTTGTACTTGAGACTGTTCTAACTTGGTTGATGTGTTTATAGACTTTTTAGTGCAAATTACTCATGTTTGTGTGAATGTCTTTCTGCTACTTCTTTGTAACAAGCTGCAAACGGCATTTGTGCGTGCCTGCCCTAATGTAAGTATTACTCATTTGTCTCAGATTGTCATTAGTATTTTCTCTCTAACCTATCCTGTCCTCCTAAAACTTACAGCTTTTTGTACATAGGCGCATATCAGTACGTTACTCTGTTTGTAAATGTCCTAAATTCTCATAAGGTTTATTATGTGTATAACAGTATAGGTTTTGCTTTTGTCGGCGAACATCCTTTTTCAAAATAATTTTACAATAATTTAAATGGCTCAGTTAAGGTATATGTTGACACATTTGGCTGCTATTAATTAATTATGTTGAATACCACCCAATACAAATTCTTTTTTTCTGTTAGCAGTTGGCTGCAGATAACACTATCACTAATTTAAAGCACAATCATTTGCTGGTGTATGATCACTCTAAAAACACATTTTCTCCGAACTAAATTTCCCATACTATAAAGATATCGACGAGGTATGATGGAATATTTCTCCAAATTAGCTCTGTTCCTAGAAATCCCTTCACTCCTCCATAGTGGAGTTAGCTACGATTGATATTTCTGGACCCACACTAGCCAGTACTTTCCTCTCTATATTCAATAAGAACAGCTTTTCCCTACACTGGCTACACTGTGATTGCGTGTGAGTAAAGGACAATTTTCAGCAGAGGTGTTATTTTGTAGAGGGATGTTACGCTGGCACACAGAGTTAACACAAGTGCTGTGTGTGTACATGTGAATGAATTATATACACTAATTCCTGCAGTGGGACAGCTCCCCAGTGTGTACACAGTAAAATGCTTCCTGGGTGGATCTGCTTATTACCAGCCAGTGGAGCCTTTGAGCTCCATAGAGAGCAGGATTAGTAAGGAGGTTAGAGGGCTGCTTTCACACCACCATTAGATCCATTCTACTCTGTGACATTTCAAGTATTGACCTATTGACTTATTCTTACTTTGTAATTTTCTCAGGGTCCTCTATCTGATACTGTATTCATCTTGCATGGCTGCTCTTTGAAGTTTTTAATATAGAGAATTGTATCATGGACCTGCTTAAACTTCCTGATAGATACTCAAATGATACAGTCATAGATTACATTTCAGTTTCATATCAGCAGCTAAAAAGCCTGTTAGCTGTGTGCTAAAATACATAAAATGCTCTCTTAACTTAGTAGTCTAATTGTTTATTACATTTATATATGATTTAGAACACATTCTGATTTAATTCAGCACTTCAGAAAGTCACTGTTGCTAAACAGTTGCTAAATATCCTAAATACAAATGAGTTGTATTGTATTGCTCTTGTGTTGTCAAATATGTACAATTGTGTTAGCATTTCATTGACTACAAATGCGTAAGAGCACATTCATCTTGAAGACGAGCTCGTCCAGAATCAGTTGCTTATCCCAAATTGACTAATTCGATTTTGTTAGCTTCATATACATTTTCGTAGCATCAATGACATAGATTTCAAGTAATCATTTTCTTAGTGCAATCATTTGGTCAATGCATTTGCCCATAAAAGCTGAGCAAGCATCCATTAAATGGAATTGTATAAAACAGTGTTTTTCATTGCCTTAAAACTCAACGGTCATTGCATAAATGCCACAATTTTGTTCCATCCTTGGATGCTTAGAGTCTCTGGGGGTGAATGGAGCTGCATGGACACTGGGCTTGATTGGAGGATCAGTCAAACCGTAAATCACGGTTTAGCTGGCAGCTATTTTGAGATTTATACCCTCACTTAATCATTGATGTCTCAGTCCTACGACAGATTGTGGAAGTGAAGTTTTAACATAATTCAAAATTTCCGTGTTTAAATTAAATATCATTTTGTGAGTTTGTTGTTGGACAGTGCAATGCCTCAGCTGTACAAACTGTTAAAATGAGGGCAACAATTGGAGCTACATCTTACACCGACAAAGCAATTGGCCGAGGCCAAAACTGTCTAAGCAGCCTAGCTCTGCTGTCCACTGACCATTTTCTTGAAATAAATGGAGAATCCTTCATTCGGGCAGAATTTACGTATAAATAAATTAACCAGTTTTATGATGCAAGCTCACAATAAGCTTCCCATCTTTGAAAGACCAGCGCCCACAACTGTTTTTTTATTAATCTTGGTCAGGGTCACAGTTGAGCAAGTACCAATCCATTGTATGGCACATACACCTACACTAAGGGCACTTTAGAAACATTAATTAACCAACTCTTTGGGACGTGGGAAGAAGCCGGAGGATGTGGAGTAATCAAACAATTACATCGGGAGGACATGCAAACTTCACAGAGTACGAGGTTAGGTTTGGACCTATGTGTGTGTGTGTGTGTGTGTATGAGTAAGAGAAAGAGTGTGAGAGAGAGAGAGAGAGAAAGCGAGAGAGAGACCAAGGGGTGGTCAATGCTGATATTAAATAAATCAAGGTATGGGGAAACTGAAATGCCTCGATTATTTAGTCAGGACTGCACACCATGCAGTTTCGGAAAATGTATCATAGATATCACGTGATCCATACCTTTATTGAACATCCTACATAAAACATAAAAAGTGCCTTTTTTTAAGTAGCTGCAATTTAATCATCTGATTTTGTTGAAATCTGATCAGGTGGTGCAGTCACATATCCAATACTCCAATCCACCAACACACTACTTTGGTCCGAGCCCTTGCGGTGCATTCCTGATGGGTCAGGCATTATGCAGACATGACTGGCTGTACCTTAGGGAGGGGAGGATATATGGCCAAAATCATCCTCCCACACTGCAAAAGTGAAACCTTCCCTCAACTCAGCCGTACACTGGACTGGCACCATGTTCAAAGAGTATATATTATATCACAATCATTGGTTTCTTTACTGCAGCAGCATACCTTAAATGACACTTAAACAAATATGAACAGTTATTTACATGTAATTTAAACTGACATTTTCCATTAAATATATATAACACTTTTATTTAGTGTTTTTTTAATCTCCTGATATTCTCAGCACTCTTGAGAACATGTTATTTATCTTCATGTCTGTTACACTTCTGGTAGAAGTCATGCATGCTGTACCATTTCCTTGAATTGGAGTAAATGTGGCAGGAAATATTTGTCCCGCTTTGAAAATGCTCTTTCATGTTGAACATCAATAATGGCTCAGAAAAATAAATAACCATAAATTATGCAAGTCGTCTTACTTTCTCAGTTGGGGGTGGGGTTGCTGAGTGAGTGTTGTGTCTCTTTATGTGGTTTCTTCACCATGTTTTTACTATAGTGACAACACAGTACTTTATTCTCACTTTTCTGACATTGTAGTCTCTTTCCCCTTTTTTGGTGCCTTTTTTAATCTCCCGCTGAGTCCTGGGCATTCTCTTCAGCCATCTGTCCAGACGGGTGGGGTGGGCTGTGAAAAAGGAACATATGAGCCAAACATAAGCTTTTCGAGTGTTTTTGTGTTTTTGTCTTTGTGACAAGCTTGCGAAAAGAAGCTGTTTCTTATATGTTCAGAAGTATATGTCATGTTTATCAGCTTTACTCAAAAGTAGCATTAAGCCTATATTTTGTTGCGTCTATGATACTCTGGTAAATATATATGCAACTACCGGTCCTAAACTTAGTAGATTTGGTCTGTGGGTTCTGGTGAGAGCACAAGGGAAGCCCTGGTTCTGGAGTAATAGACCTGCTGCATTTTTAATAAAGGAACACTTTGTAACAACCAAGGCTAGATGGATTTCCTCCCCTTAAAGGCTCTGCCTTTTGGTTTTTACTCACAGCTTGCTTTTAGGCTTTCAGAGTGCTCAACAAAGCCTGTACAGCAGGAATAAATGGGAAAAACCCAGGGAGTAACCTAAAGTTATGCAAACAGCAGAAGTACAGGGATTGATCAGGATCCACTGACGTTGTTCTCATACTCGTCCCTAATGCTGTTCAGGCCAAACATTCAGCATATGGCACAGCTCTTTGGCTTTGCATTTATGGTAAATGCAAGTAAGAGTTCAGCATGGTGTTCGTAACACAAATGTCGGTAAGATCTTGTTGGCACTGTGAGATTTGTGTTGGAAAACTTCCTCTATTGAGCTAACATCGTGTTAAATTATTGATTTTGTAAGCTTGGTCAAATCAAAATGGTTTTGAATACCGAAGGCATGTACATAGGGATGGACAGCAGCCCTAACACTTTGTATGAGATTAGTATAGCTTTTTATATTTACGTGTTGTAATTTTTCAAACTGACATTGTGGCTTCTTTGCCTCTTCAATTGAGGTTCGCAAAATATAAGACATTTAGCAAGAGAGATTTGTGTTGACCAGAAACACTGCACCAATGCAAAATGCAGTACTATTAGTATAACAGGCTTCTCTAACTCGTCAGCTGTTTCAGTTAAGGGTGCGAGAAATTAGAAGATTTAATTAAAGCAGTTCTCCCTACTGCTTCGACTGATACTCATCAGTCCAACAGTGTAAAAGAAAAGTGGAAAACTGTGAGATGTTTGAACATTTGAATGGACAATACAAGCAGAATACATTTATTACTTTACAATAATGTAATTAAAACCAATGAACACAATAGCAAATAGTAGCAAGATTATTCATAGAAATACAAGCTGTTATCCCATGTGCCAAACATGATACAATATACCGGTTATAACTAAAAAAGTCTAAATACAAATGGTATACAATACCATTTAACGACCGTTCTGTCAACTGGTTGCTTTTCTAACTGTCCATTGATCAGATGTTACCAGAGCCATATATTATTTTTATGCTACTGTAATGTTAATATAATGGGAATATTTACAAGAAAACTGTGTGAAAAGGATACGTTAATGTGTCACAGATTCACTGAAAAGAGGTGAACACTTCCATCTACACACCATCCGAAGCCTAAACTGTTATACATGTCACTCTATCCAGGTTACATAGGTAACATAGTTCCTACATATGTGTGTAGTTAACGCAAAAATGTCAATATTCATAAAATTAAAAATTAAAAATATGTAATCAAAGCATACAAATTTAACATAAAAAATACATACATACATTTTTTTTATTTGGCCAGTTGTTTATGGCTGCAATGTTTAGAGTTAAAGGACAGGTTTTTATTCCATTTCATAATTTGTTACTATTTGCTGTTGTTTGCAGTCCTTAAATGGTAATTACCTGTTTGCTGTAATTCAGTACATGCTTGAACGGTAAAATATATTTTATTATTTTGGCCATTAGCTGTGGCCAAAAGTAGCGATCTCTGTTATTTCAGTCACTCACTGTCAAGTGAGTAATGTTTGTAATATAACGCATACAAGCATTGGCACTCTATACAGAAACAGCGGCAGTAAAATAGATTGTACTGAAAAGATCAGTGACTCACAACATGACACTTTCATAGGTTTCCACCTCCAACAAGACATTTTATCAAATTTCTTTCCTGCCTTCCTAAAATAAGAGCCATACAGTTTTTGTGGAAAACTGCAGACAGCCCTGACCTCAAAACCATAAACACCCAACACCTTTGAGATGAATTGGAACATCAGTTCTCAGTTCTGGATTCAAGAACTAGGCAAAAAAAATTCTAATTCATGTAATTGTAATATATTTGGGTTCAGGTGTTCGCAAACCTTTGGCTATATATTGCATATTTAGTCATATATGTCAAAAAATAAATAAATAAATAAATTTAAAAAATTATATATATATACATATGTGTATATATATATGTATATATATACTGCTCAAAAAAATAAAGGGAACACAAAGTTACATTGTGCAGCAGTTAACAGTAAAGCACCTAACAGTAAACAGTAGTAACCGGGGTCTCATGACTGACTGCAAACCATAAGGCTTGCTAATAATTACAAGACAAGCCTTTCAAAGCGCACCACAGATAGGTAGTTCTGGTACTTTTTGCACAAACTTTACATAAAGCTTAATTTGTGAAATTTATTAACAGATTTAGAATTATTACCGTATCAACAAAACATCACAAATGGTTCAGCCTCATTAACCCTGGCAACAACACAGACATATGCATTGCAGACAGTTGTTCTAATTTGCAATAATTTTCATGATAAAAGGTGTGGGTGAGCATTTAGATTTTTACAATGATTTTCAATCATTAGTCTGCACTGTGCTTCATGGAATTCATCGATTTCCTTTACATTTACGTCAAGCCATTTAGCAGCTTTTGTTATCCAGAGTGACGTGGGTACACACCTGTTTCGCAAGTAAAATTTGGGTCTTACAATCCAAGCCTCACTGTGTTAAGGACCTTGCTCAAGAAATCAACATTGGCAGCTTTACAGTAGTGGGATTCAATGTGGTACTCAAACCCAGGTCCAATGAGTGCCATTTTGAATCCAAGTCTAAAATTATTGGACCCAATTATCAACAATATATTTTATACCATAAAAAAAGAAATACAATAGTGCTGCTGATTTGAAATTGAGAGGAGCCCACACACGCAATAAAAAACACAAGCATAAACTATATACATTTTTCTCGTTTAATTTCCTCCAGATTAGGCTTCATTCATCAGGATTGATCAGATTATGGTTCATCTAAGCATTGAAATATTATTTTTTTTCAAGGAAGGGTTGTTGTCACAACAGATTTTAAGTGTATTTTACAAAAAGGAACATAAAATAATTGAACCTACATATGTATAATATGTAATTGCAGGACTGTAGAGTAAAAGACTAAAGACTAAAATTAAATAAAATGATTGAATTTTATGGCACCTGTTTTTCTGTCTCTCAGATGTTCATGTGAATGTACTTTTGTCCAGTTACCAGTTAAATGTGTGTTACCTGTTTCTCTTTATCAAGTCAAAAATGTTCATGTTACATTGGTCCTCCAAGAAGAAGTCTTAAAGATGAAAGTTGAAAATAAACAAATTTGAAATTTGTTCCAATGGTTGAAGTACACGTTACCCTGTCTCATTAATCAGGTTTCAGGGTTCCGTTTGAAAGCTCTATCCGCAAACATACTACATAAGTCGATGAACAAGCGGTGGTGCACTCAAATCCTGTCTTGTTTTTGTGCTTTTATATAAATATTCCATTTGCATTTCTTGAAAAAGAACGCACAAATGCAAACAAACACTGACACTTGCTTATGGGCAAGGTTGCCCTGCGACACCAGCCAGGAGTTCCCAAATGTCTGTGCCAATAGCTAGTGGCACCCTGCCATTTAATGTCTGTCTTGGGTTGAGTCTGAAGGCTGAATTCTAGTCTGTAGTGTCCGGTTGTAGGCTTGACCTCTGGTACTGTCTGTTTTATGTGTTGCGTGTTCCACCTTCAGGACTTCTACCTTCTGTGATCTTCCTGGGTCTAGGGGGCTGGGTTTGTGGTAGTATAAGCAGACCAGAGGTGCCCCCGTATTACACTGTTAACACTAAGGTTATTAATCACGCTTATGTGATTAAAGAGTGATACGTAACGAGTCCTAATTGTTGGTTAAAGGTGGACATCTGTTTCTGAGGTAAAACTTTTGTAGCTTGTAGAGGCTGACTAACCCTATTTGGCTCCTATCATCTCTGGCAGAACTTAAATGTGTTCCAGACATTCCTGGTGTGCTAGGAACTAAGAAGAAACAGAGAGGAAGGATGTTTATGACACCCTGCAAATGTGCTTGAGCATGGTGCTCTTCATTCTACACTGTCAATGCCTCCATCCTTCCCCTGTATTTTAATAATAATACTCTCCTCAAACCATCTGCATGAGAAACTGCAGTTGAAGCCAAGGACAGGATTGGGGCAAGTGGGAGGTGTCATAAATTTTTGAGTACACACTCAGGAGGGATTTCTTTCCTCCTCCTGTCCAAATTAGGCAGATATGGCTGAAAGGGATGCCATTCTAATCGGATGTAAGCTCCGTGCTTGTAACTTGCTAAAACCATGTCCAATTATTTAAAAGAATGGCTAAAGGATTGAGCATGCTCCTGCACCCAAAGCGCTTCAGAGTAGACACTGTGCTTGGGTCTATAGTTCGCCCACTGAAAATGAAGTTGTCATGCTCTTGTTGTCATGACTAGATAATGTTACTGCTTTCAGAAATTTCATGAAATAAGTGATTCCTTGCCCAGGCAGTGGCTGTTGAATTGAACCCGGCTTGCATGGGATTAGTTTAAGTAAACAGCACGTTGTTGTGTTCTGGTTCAACTAGTTTGCACAGCCCACATGTTTTTATTTGAGATAATTTGCGTGGCGGCCACTTAAAGATCTGTCTAAACAAATCACTAAGTCACGCAGGAACTGGCTAATGATGCTGAACAGTGGACTATCTTCATCTTGTAGCTCAGGCCACTGGAATTGTGCAGTTACTTTATTTATTATGGAATTTAAATATGAAGTAAGGCAGTGTTAATGTGAGAAAAAGATCATGTAGTCATGGATGGGTTCCAGGAACATGACAGTGAGTGTTTCGTGTCTCCGTAGCCTTCAAAGTTGCAAGATCAGAGCATAAGGGTAAGGGGCTGTTCGGAGCATTTCAGTTCCTCCATCCAATTACCAAAATATATGAGAAACCGACTGGTCTGTATTTCTGCAGAGTGATTTGTACACCTAGTAGGATCAATGTAATGACAAATTGTTAAGGTTCTAAGGGCCACAGGGTGTCCAACATGCTACCGGATAGTAATAAAGTGACCAAATTTACAGTAGCTAGTAACTAAGTCATAGTGAGAAGTATGCAGCCACATACATGCTCTTGGTAAATAAGCTTTTAATCTGTATTATTTATATTCATTTTATACATTTTCTTATTTACAAATACAAACCTTTGGGACATCAGTTTAAATTAATTAAAAAAAATTAACTACTTACTACTAACTATATAAAATTACTAAAATTGTTAACTTTCATTAGACCCGTATTGCCTAATTGCTTTTATTGTAAAATTAAATCAGCTGTAAATTGCTCTAGATAAGGGTGTCTGCTAAATGAAGCAAAATGTCTGCAAAATCTATTTTATTCAGTGTTTAATTGCAGGGTAATTTTTTTTCATTAGGCTAATTATGCTGGGCGGTATAACTGTATTTACGATGTGATTGAAGAAAAATAGAATTAGAATAATAAAATAGATTAACTAATAATAATCCATGGGGCTTTTAATGTTTCCAGTAAAACAATCACAATCAATGATTCTGTGCATTCAATAATCTGAACCTTTTAATATTTTTTTAACATTTTACCCTTTTAATCCTATTACATCTCGCACCTATCATAGGGCTCAGGCATAAGTGTGTCTTTGAACATACTCCAGTCCAAAATAGGGCTAAAAAAGGATCCTCATCCTGCCTTCCTTCCCAATGATGTGACGCTCGAGTTGGCTTGAAGTCATCATTGGGAGCTGGTCACCATATTGATGAGTAGTAGTGCTCAGTATTAGACTGCTGCACCTTCAAAATACTTGCTTTTAATAATTAAATAATATGTTTTATCAGGATTAAGATACAGGTATGCACTTTTTAATGACCATCCAATCAACATCTGTTCCCTTTTACGATCCAAGTCTTAACAATCCAACAAAATTAGAATTAGAAATGATCTGTCTCTTAACTCTGATGAATTTATGTTCACACACAATATTTGTATCTTTATATTTTAATTTGACATTTAGATCAATGACCTGTTTCACTGAGCAGTATACAGTCGTTAATCGACCAACCTGCTATTGAAAAGTCCAAAATTACACCCTTGAAGAAACATTTTCAAGTCTCAAATGCAAGGTCAGGCTTTTGTCTGGCTTCAAGTGCAAGTCAGTCATATTTCTCCTTAGCCTGTTTTGTGTATAAAACTATATCACCCAAATGTCACTTTTGCAAACCACTAATCACAAGGGAATGTCCACCCTCTGCTTCTTTTCACAAATGCAAGTACCAGAACTGTATTTTTCTGACTTAATGTGCAGAATTAAAGGCCCCGTTTCATTTCTTTCAACTTTGTTTTGCAAATACCACAAGGCCAAAAGTATGTGGACAACCAAACATGTTGTTAGCAAACTCACTAATTAGAAGCGGTGTCCAGACATTTGTGCACTGAAACTTTATCGACTGCCCCATGATGTTAATTACCAGTAAGGTTGGCGAAAATAGGTTTTCCAACTCTAAAAGTTTGTGGTAATCACAAACATAGGTTGGGTTGATGTCTGTGTCTTCTTTTAATGGTGTGTTTTGGGATCATTTCCGGTAAAAAACACCGTTCAATAAACAATTGCTTGTTCATTCTAGCATCTGATGTAGTAGTGGTCTTTCCTTCTGGGTAAATTCCTTTAAGCCTGGAGCTGAACGGAAATAGAGAGTTCCAACCTAGACTTATTAGTCACTCTATCTGTCACATAACTCTGCTCTTGATTGCAAACTCTCTCGCTACACTCACTGCAGCAGTGAACATAATCTAAATGAGCTTCTTTGATTTGGGGCTATTCGACTTTTTCACCGGTATCCAGTTTCTGAGTGAGAGAGAGAGAGTGTGTGTTTAAGTGGCAGAGAAAGGGGAGGATAAAATCCTGACAGGATTAGTCTTACAGACACTACAGGCAGTGTGACCTTGTCCTCTAAGCTGCCACATGCACAGTGTGGTGCTTGGTGCTGAAGCAGAGTTCGCATCTTCTCTCCTGCTGTCTCGTTTGTTCTCTCACTTACATGCACTAGGTTTAAGCGACATATACATTACATGATAAAAAAAAACAGTAAATATCAATATTTTGTTAGACCGGCTTTTGCTTTAAGTATGGTGCACATTCACCATGGTATTGTTTCGACAACCTTATGCAACATCAAAATGTTCATTTTCGTCCAGTGGTCGTATTTTAAACATTGGAATGTCATTTATTCTCATTAAAATTGTGGAGTCTGTTCTTACAAATTAAGTTTTTTTTGTTTTTATTAGTATTATTACTACTACTATTATTATTACATGAGAAGTAGTACTACCTGTAGTAGTAAAAGTACTTTTTTTAATCCAAATTAGACACTATATTTTCCCCTATATTTTTCCCCTATATTTTCCCTAAACTAATAAGATCCTGAAAAAGGTTTAAAGTTCCTAAATAAACTCTGATAATATAATACCTGAGAAAATTATACATGTAAAACGAGTTGTTTCTATGTGTAATTATTTATTGCAAAGTATTAGCTGATGTGTTATTTTTGTACTGAAGCTATCCAAATAAATCACTTTTAGACTTACAGTACATATGTTTTAATACTTTTGCATTCAATCTCATATTAGTTAATAGTATATAACTATTTTGTATTTAAGTACTACTAACTAATATGAGAATGAATGCAACTTTCCATTCATGTATTTTAATTACTATGCCTAGATTATGCTTGTGGTTCAAAATGTTCAGGAGTGCTTGAAAAGCTAAGGCAGCATATGAGCATTTTGCCATTGTGCTGCTGAGCAACCCTACATATTTTATTAGACTCGCTGGTTTTATGAATGATTAAGTTCCTTTGTGCGCCCTTGCTTTCAGTACAATCCAGCTAGCTCACTGCATAAAGCTCTTTAGCGTAGATGTGTGAGTTTGTGTAGTAGCCTTTCTGGCACATGGATCCCCTGGGAACCAGTCATTAAATGAGAGCTCCTGTGTTGAGAAACCCCTCATCCTTTTGCTTTTAGTAGCAGCTAAAATGAAATTATGACAAACAAATTCCATACTGCATATTCAGTATGCTGTTAAACACAAAGTCTATTATATTGGCTAAAAAGCATCTTTATTTGCCTTGCAATTATGCAAACCTTTTGATTCAGAAATGCTTATATTCCACTTATATTGTTAGACTAAAATATAATTTAATTATTTCTTAAATGTAACAGACAGTGGAAGCCTCGAGTGAGGTAAAACACAGACATAGGCGAACAGACAGCTGGTAATATAGACACGGAGATGATCTGGGAACTCTTGCTCTTGACTGGAGAGACAAACTGAGAACTTCTGCTTATTGGAACAGGACAGGATTGCCCTAATAGCAAGGGAATTCCTGTGGAACAGTTCAACCTTACTTAAGGTAAGAAATATTAAGGCTCATCTTTGAGAACCAGTGGTCTAACAACCTGATCAACTATATTTCTTATCACATGTCTGGCATGTTGATGTCTCTCAGATTGCTGGAGTCTGCCAGTCTGTTCTGCCATGTTACATTATAGGTCTTCGTTAAGTTTGAGTCTCTCTAGGTCTATGGGCTGGGTTTGCAATTCCTTGATCGTATCCCATGTGTTTAGGAGAATTTATTAACATTTTTGGAGTCAATTGAAAAAAAAAACGGACTTCCACAGGAACAGCTATGTGCAGGTTGAGAGCGACCATCCTCCTTATAAACAATTAAGCTACTCTCTGTAAACACACATTTTACTGCACTACTGTTGTTTAGTTGAATGTGTGTCGTCTATGTAGTAGTTTTTCTGGCACTTTTGTTTTATTAGTTAGCGGGGTAACCTTTGGTTTGATATTCTTAGTCTGTTTCTTTTATTTGCAGATCGACAGATGGAGATAGACATTGACCTTAATAATTCCAAATTGCATATTTTGTAGTATATAGTGTGTTGGAATAGTGATGTCTTATCGATTTTTTTTCTTGTCCTAATAGTGATGTTCTAATCAATCTGTTGCCTTTCTTTCTGTAAGGCACATTTATTGAAGAATGATTCCGCTACGTATTTTTGTGTTGGTACCTTGGCTGATTTAAACCTGCTGTGAAAAGCTAATTATCAAAATGTATCATATTCTGCTGTTGTGTGTATTTTATTGATTTAGATTCTGATTGTGCTTATCAACTCCAAGATTCCATTCTAAAATGGTACAGAAAAGTGCCAAATGTGTAAGTATAAATAATATACAGAATTTTGTAATTTTTTAACTGCATGATTCAGGAGTTTTATACTTTCTTTTGTCCTGGATATGCTAGTCCTGTGCTAGTGCTATCTGTAATGCTGGCTAATACATCATTTGAGCAGTTGATCAAACACCGTACACTACTGAAGCTTAGTGTCATTGTTGTGCCTTTGATGTTTGCCATATTAGAGGTGCAACCTCTTTTAACAGATCAACATATTTTAATACATATTTCATTATCTGACAAAGCTGTCCCAAACGTTTGAGCTCTTTCAGAAGTCCAATTTATGCTAATGCTATAAACGAGTATATCAACACAAAACTACATGATGATGTATTACTTTATTCCTTAAAGACACATGTTTGCACATTGTGGCTGTGTATTTGAAGCATGAAATGTACATTATAAGATATTTCATTAGGGGAAATTTCACTTTGGGGTATCCCCTAATTTGTGTTAGCAGCATATAAGTAGGAACTAGTAGTAATAAGTAGTATTTAGTAGCAGTAGTAATTCTATTTTTAATAAATGCCGATTCATGAAATACATGAACTTTTATGGCATGTTTTAATTGTTCTTTGCAAGACCCTTCACTATAACGTCAGCTCGCACATTGCTAAAACAAATACAATATTATCATAGTTCATACGTAATCACACACCTCTAAAAGCTATATATGGAATGAGATGAGTAGTCAGTTTTCTCTCACTCTCTCTCACTCACTCACTCACTCACTCACTCTGAACTGCATAATGCTCCTTAGCTAAATGTTTGTAGTTTATGTAGGCTTTCCAGTATGGATTTTGTGGGAAGCAACCATTGAAAGATTTCTCCTTTGGTCCTTACCAGACGTCCTTACTCCTTGTAATGTTTGTGAGACTTGCAGGTTCCCTGTGCTACTGCCAGGGTGAATACTTCTGATTGACCAAAGTGGTAGTACTAAAAAAAGAAGTAAATAAATAAATAATGAAATTGTCCTTTGCAAAAACCAAGTCCTTTCATTTCTTAGTGCGGGTGGCAGGAAAGAGGCGGGAGGATGGAGAGTATGGTAAACATTCTATGTGCGTATTTAAACTCTCATGAACCTTTTTCTAAAGGGTGTGTGCTTCACTGCACTGTATCTAATGTTCCATCAAACCATCACACTCTTCAAAACAAGATGAATAGCACGGCCACATGCTGGCAGGATATTTTGTGTGGTGTAGCCACAACACTAGCTAGGTTGATTGTTAAGGTTCCTACCTTCGCCCCAGAGCGTTCGGCCGTCCTCGCTGGTCGCCATTACAGAGCAATCGGTGAGGTGGCCTATATCCAGTGTCCAATTTACGACCTGATTCCGAACAGCTGCTTCTCCTGCTATTTAGGTGTGGGTTTTAGTGCTGTTCGGTGCCAGGTCCTCTTCATTCAGTACGTGCACCCGACCACCGGCGCGCTCGCAAGCTTACGCGCACTTTTAGGGATAGTGGGTTAGTGGGCTTTTAGTGCCGATGGATGCGTACGGGGGGGACCCCCGAAGTGTTTACTATTTTTAGGGGCACTAAAAGGGTCTCCCATCCCGTACTCATACGCTCCTCGCACGCCTGAGCTTATGCTCCTCCGTCGTCGGCACTCAAGAAGCCTCACTCCAGCCGGCTGCCCGTCCTGAATAGGACTTGGCTTACTCGCTCCACACTTCTGCGATCTGTTCGCCTTCGCGCCTGAGTTCATTCTCGTTTTCTGGCGCCCTCTGCGCTCGCTTGAGCCTCACTTTAGTCGGCTGCCCTCTTGATCTTTCTGCACGCTTGCCCCATTGGCGCTTCGGCGGTCTTTCGCGATCAGTTTGTGTACACAAGCAGCGCGCCATTTCATCCCTTTAGTTTTTTTTTGTGTTCAGGAGCCTTTTGCTCTGCTCTTAATCCCCTTTTAATTTTTCTATTTTATTTCCCAATTATTATTGTACATCGTGGAATTCTGTCTATCCCGCATACTTGGGTCCTACCACCAACACCACCACATCTCATAACATTGATAAAATGAAATAGATAAGCAAGCTAGTTGATTAGAATTTTGTAAGCGTGTTAGCTTTGTCCAGCTAACGAAGCTAACCTGAAGTACATAAATTGCCTACTACTTAATATGGCTCATAAATGAATCTCTGAGTTTTTACATGTGCAACTCAATGCAAGGCAGGAACGACCCCAGACATGGTTCCAGTCCCTCTTGGGGCACATGTATTCATACACTAAGGGCACTTTAGAAACGGAAGCCAGATTACTCTAAGTAAACCCTGTATATCTCAAGACTAGTCATATATATATATATATATATATGTGTGTGCGTGTGGGAGGAATCTGGAGTAGCTGTAGTAAACTCCTGAAGACTTGAAGAGAGCAGGCAGACTCCATACAGAAAGGACCCAGGCTGCACCACCCAGGGATTGAACCCTGGAACTTCTTGTTGTGAGACAGCGGTGCAACCCACAAGCCATCTTGCTGCCCTTAAGCATATTTAAGGTAGGTTATATAATTACATGTAGTATGACTAAACTCTTTAGTTTACAATACATTCAACTTATGATAGGTTTATCAAAATATATCTCCAACGTAAATGAGAGAGCACTTTTACAGTATGTCACACATATCATAGTCATAATATAGACATATAGTCATGCACAGGTGAGTGCATGTGTGCTACACAGGTGCATGTGAGGTACATATTAATTACCTAAGGGTATTCACAGAGCCTGTGCAATATGGTATTGATATTCACAGAGAGACAGTCTTAGCTCAGTATGTGTGTTTGCTTAGATTTGTCTGGCAGAACAGAACCAGAGGTCTGCACATGTCTTATGTTCAACTGCCCAATCTTAATTAGACTACAGACAATAGCACAAAATGCACAAAGTAAGCACTGTCCAGCTCTACTAAAAGAGCCTGTCACCAGCTGTGGGTGTACACAAACACAAAGACACTGAGTCATGGGCAACCTACTCAACTGGCTGCCGTCTTTGCTCGCCTGTGGGACTTCTTGGCGAGTCTGCAAACCTACAGCTTTGCACACTCATACAATTAAGCATAGGTGCCACCTAAGCCAAAATGGATGTCATATAGTACCTATTTAATAAGTGCACGTAGTGGTATGTGGTATAATTGTATAATACTGTACAGTATAAATTATAGATAACCTTAAATACTGCCAAAATTTGAGCCATTATCTATCACGCGGTGACTCTGTGCTATGTATAGTGGGGCAAAAATGTATTTTGTCAGCCACTGATTGAGAGCCAGAAATTTTGTTTGTGGGTGACCAAATACATATAGTATATTCCACCATAATTTACAAAAACATTCTTAAAAAATTCTACAATGTGATTTGCTGGATGTTTTTTTCTAATTTTGTCTCTCATAGTTAAAGAGTACCTATGATTACAGACAAGTAGGAAAACATGCGCAATCAGTGGCTGACTAAATGCTTTTTGGACCCACTGTATCTATGACCTGAACCTGATCCTGTACACAACCTTTTGGGGTTTTACTTAATTTCTGAATGTTCAGCGAATGTGTTGTGCTTATGTTTAGAAAAAATTATGAATTTCTAGAAATACAGTAATCCAATTTAATAGCCAATTAAAGCCAGTCTGTTCAATCTGCACTTGTGACACTAGCTTAGCAGTAGCGTGGTAATAAAGGCAGTCTATTCTCCTTGAGAAAAACTGTGGGTTTATTGAAAGGGTGACAATAAAAATGCATAGTAAATTAGAAAACGGCTTCACGCCTTCATTGAATAAATAAGCAGAACTGCACTTAGCATGCAAATGCTTCAATTTTCTCCACTGAAACTGAAGACAATCAATAAGTAACATGTTGTAAATAGAGCATGGCGGGTTAGTGCAACTCCCAATGCAGGGCAAGCCTGACCTGACCCATTCTATGGCTCATTTCTCCCATGAACCAAAGAGGCTGGTTCAGGCTGTTCTCTTTATAATGGAACTGCCATCATTTTATGTGTATTGAATATATCACAGTTCTCACCAGATGCATATATAGTAAATTGTTCCCCAATAGTCTGAACTGATTGCTAAAGTCACCAATAGAGTGATCTTGTCTGTACAATTTTATCATTTGTTCTCCGCCTTTATTTGTTCGGCTCTCTTATTTGACCCTTTTAGGATGCATTTTAAGAGCGTGTCAGCCTTAATGCTTGTCCGTGGTTTTCAAAGCGTGAGTGCAGGAGGGATCTGGGTCAGATGCTTTGCAGGGGGGCTCTCTGTGTCACACGTAGAACATGAAGAAAGATGAAAAAGAGGTGAGCCAGAGGAAAAAAAAGGCATGAAAGGGGTATGCTTAGGCTAAGAGTGCTGAAAATAAAAGTGGTGCACTGGACCACAAGGTGAAAACCAAAGAGAAACAGAAGGAGGATTAGAGGTAGGCTGTCTTCTTCAAAAGAGAGACCACAAGCTGTCTGTCTCCCTGCATCAGCCTCAGCTAAAGTCCTAAGCCCAGGCTGAAATGTGTTTGCATAATTCAACAAGGTGGCCAAACCAACATCTGCAGATTATCATTGCTAATAGCATCACCAAAGACAAAAGGTAAGAGATGAAAGGAAAGTGTTCTAGTATGATGTCGTATTCATATGGTGTCTGACCTGCATAACCACAAATATGCGGACACCTGAATTATTAGAGCTATGTTTACTCATTGAACAAAGCCAGCTTTTCTGATGTGGTCCAACACTCTAGCTCACTGGTTATAAGATGATCTTTGCCTTACACATCCCAGATCACCAGCTAAAAAAAAATACTGATCAAGATCTGCACCAGCCTCTTTCAATATCCACGGATTTTACAGTGTATTACATGTATGTATATATATATACAGTACATACACACACAAACAAGGTCAACAGTAACAACAATAATGACAATAATAAATATACTAATTGCCAAAAAATAACTCACCAAGAAGGAGTAATTGGAATCAAATTAAACTTTGTGTGGAAACGTGATTATGATATGTTAAAGTGATTTTTAGATCAAAATGATGTGGAAAACTGTACAGTTGAATGGAGACTCTTGTACCCTGTTGGGCTGCCTCTAAACTGGATGCAAGATGAGATACGATTGGCCATGGATAGATTCCATAAGGATTGTGGGGCAGTGTGTTGCAAAGGCAGGATGGAAGCACTCAGGCCTTAATGTTTAAATCAAACCATCATCATATCCAAACAAACCCAATGGGTAATGTGGCAACAGGTTTCCTTCTGGTTAGTGTCTGGAAATGATCTTGGCAGAGACAGGAGTGTGTATTAAAGCCTCCTGCATCTGGATGGTGGACAATGAAACTGGGGCTGCTACTTGTGCTTGTCGGTGGATCAAACGATTCTCTCTACTTGTGGTCTGTCTGGGCCATCTGGAGCCTGTTCGCCATGTGTACGTGCCCTCACGCAATCACTGATCCAACACTTCATAAGAGCAAGATGCATTTGTCTACATCAATTAGGGCTTGGGCCAGGTATTTGTAAAGCATTATTAAGACAATGCCACACTGAAATAGAAATATTTTTAACTATTAGCAATGTTATGTCTGAAATAAGATAAGGTAAACCTTAAATTGGGTTAAAAATCTTAAATTAGGTTAAATGGTCACTAAAAGATACATTTTAAATACTGTAAATACTCCTGAAACAGAACATCTAACAACCTTTTAAGAGGTTTAAGAGGAGTTGGTGACCCAGTGCACTGGTTTCAATTTTGCAGGACGCTTCAACTCCCTTTAATTAACATTCCTGCTAGACTTTCAAACACAGGTTAATTGAGCCTGGTTTTTCTTGATGTCGCATGCAGGCTTTTTCTTTTCCTCTGGCTTACTCATGAGATCAGATGGAGGCTGTACTGCTACTCTTCAAAGTGGGTTTTAGCTTATTAGGAAAAAGATTAAAGAAACACTGGCTCTGATTTTTCCTGAAGGAGAAGTCTCTGTTGGTCCTCACAGATTGTATCTGCTCCCCCATCCGTCCTGCTGTTTATCCTAAGTGTGCTTGTTGCTTTGTTTTGACATGTGGTGCTTGACATAAAGCCGATGTCATAGATGAGGTTATTTAGGTCAAATGTATGAAAATCATTTGAGTGTGAGCTTTAATAGTAGGCTGCATGTAACATAGATGTTCTGAGATGTGTTTTCTGTGAAGTGCAGAAGCAGCGTGAGTGGTTCCAGGTAGAATTCGATTTCAGATGCTTTCCTTTCTTTTAAAGAGATGAGGGAGTGCTGCACTCTCACCCTGCAGTCTTTCTTCTTGGTACCTGTCTAAAGATCGAGTCTCACAAGCAAGCTTGCCAAGATTAGCCCTTATCCCCAATTTAAACCATGTACTCTTTTAAGCTGATCAATTCTTAACAACAGAATGTGATTTTTCAAAGGCAATTGCTTAAATGCATGGTACACAGGGAATAAATATGTACCAAAGTAATGGGGTCATCCATTTTAGTCACATCCATTGCTAGCAGAAGTATAAAACCATGCAAGCATAGAGCTACGTAATCTCATTGCCAAACATAAGCAGTCTTACTGTTTAGCTCAATGGCTTCAAATGTGGTGTAAAGCATACCACAGTTGGTCTCCGAAGCCTTCTAACCAGTTAACATTGTGAACGACACATAACACGCTAGCCACCAACCACTTACCCAGGTTTGAGTCAGCAGTGCCTTCTGGCCCCATCAGACTTTACATTTACATTTACATTTCTGGCATTTAGCAGACGCCCTTATCCAGAGAGACTTACAAGTCATACAGTCTTACAATCCAAGCAAAAAATCCTTGCTCAGGAACCTAACTGTGGCAGAATTTGAACCCTGGACCTTAGTGTTCATACTTGTCCATAGTCCAGTACCTTAACCACTAGGCCACCACAGTCCCGACACTTCACATACAGTCATGACTGGCTGTGCCTGATGACATAAAATACTGATTTGTATTCCTGTGTTTGCATGTAATACTGATCCCCACCAGAAGGTAACTCTTAAACTCCAAACCTAGCAAAACCTAAATTAACACTAAATTGAGTTATTTGACAATAAAAGTGCTTTACATTAATAATAAAAACAAAAAAACAAGAACAGTGTGCTATGTGTAGGCTTTTTAAAGAGATTATGATGAAATATGCATTTACACTTGATAATCATAGAAAATGTTGATATTTTTATGATTATATGCATTTGTTTGGAATAAATAGAACCTTATTAACATAAATAGTCATTTTTGAAAAACTAAATTGCTTATAGCCCCATTGGTGATCAAATTAACCCTAAAATGGTGGCATTGACAAATTGTCTTGTCAGACAAAAAGCCCATTCAGTGTATGTTCTATATTGTGTGTGATTGTTAACGTGCTCAACTGAAGAATCGCAGTGTTACATTTCTCGAAATGTATAACAGTTTAGATTTTGGATGCTGTGTAGATGCAACATCTGCCCTTACATTTACCCCCTCTTTTTATCTCCCTCTGCCCATTTACATTACAGCAGCATAAAAAATTGTGACCAGTTACTGTTCACATTATGCATTGTTCTTAGACATAACTATCGTGAGAGCTTCCTTCCATTCATTTACTCAAAAGCTAAAAAAATACTATTCTAGTCTTTTCAGCCACATCATATCATATCGGTGCCCATCTTTTCTCAATCGGATATACATTTTATTCAGACTGACCTTGATCAGATTATTTCCTCAGAGACGTGTACATGAACACTTACTATTCTGAACGGACTATTAGTCTGCGCTCTTTCCTCAGGCTGTGCATTTGAAAGTTCCACTTGGATTGTATGTAAAGATGCTTGTGCGACACTTTGTTTTGTTAAAAGAGCTGGGAATACCACGGTGAATTGCCATCTCGATTGTTAAGCAACCATATTCACCTTGCACAAAAACACTGAAAATATATACATTTTACATAGCACATTCATACACAATATGGACTAAAGTATTAAAACATCCACACATTGCTTCTGCTGAAGCTATTCTGACATCACATCACCTAAATCATCCCATGCAAAATCTATAGGCATTAAGAGCTGGTCCCTATGTATAGTTATAACAGCCTCCACTTTTCTGGGAGGACTTTCTACAGGATTTTGGACTGTATATTTGGAAAAAATGTCCCCATCGTAAATCGGTGAGTACCTGTATAGTGTATGCAAGTTCAGCTCTATTGAATCTACAGTCTGTGGAACCGTTCAGCATTCAGACAGGCTTCCTCATGCATCCAGCTTATTGACTACCCTTTCCATGGAGCTCAATATCATACATATTACAGAATGAACATCAAGAAAAGAATGATGATTATCCCTTTCCCCACTGCTAAATCATAAATTGGATTATAATACCATTTTTCTGTGCTACGGCTATAATGCTACACTAGATGATGTATATGTGTTTAGAGTTTGTGCACTCTGGTGATGCATTATTGTAGCCCAGTGCCTCACTAAGCAGGGTCATTCACGCTGTGGCTAAATCATTATAGGCCCGGTGGAATGAAGCAGGGCTCAAATGGATGTGTACCTGCCCGTACTGTAATTGGCATTCTGACAGTACAGCAAATACAGAGAGAGAAGGTGCTGGAGCCGCCTGTGTGTGCTGCTTGCCACATGGTTTTTATTATGCAGAAATAATTGTTTTCTTCTTACCCATTTCCTGATTTCCATCAGACACCTCAAACAGACAAAGGTTGTGGGTGAATTAAGTGAGGAGTCAGTCCCGATTGTTTTTCAGAGCGATCGCGTCGCTTTCAGGAACACATATTTCTGGAGATAATTACATAGAGTGGGTGGAATAACAGCATGAGTTCAGCAGGAGAACTGTCCAGACGACGTATGGCTTCTGTTGAAGGCAACATTACGAAAGCCATAAGCTGCATTTCTTGGATGGGCAAAGTTAATTTATTCATTTGACCACAGTTTTTGTTGTAGGATTTTGATATATTAATATAAAAAACAGTACTCTTACAAATGAAATGCGCAAGGTAATGAACACATTTTACTCAGGCTTACCCAAATTGCTATTTTGACATCAATCAGTTTTCTCCTCATACATTAGCAATCAGCTGTGAGGAGAGTTATGAGGATTGGATTTAATTACACTCTGTTGCTATAATTATACCTTTTGTTTTGTATTTTGATATAGATACTCATTCAAGTGTTTACTTGACGGTGCCTGCTGCAGGAGTGCCTACCCACCCTATAAGGCAATTTTAGGAAAGTGTTTTTTTTCTGTTAGTCATACCATAAAAACTATGAAGTTTTCTTTGGCACTGTGAAACCCAGTGGCTTAAACATGATCTGGGTTCTGTTGCCTGGGCTGCCTGAAGAACTGGTCAGATTTGTTATTACAGGACCTAGGGATAATCTCTTAACCAGTCTATTCTCTGTCACTGCAGCCATTAATGCGTTCTTGTGATGCCCACCCAGGCTAGGAAGTTGGGTGACAGCTGTAGTTCCTTCCAAATTAGTTCCTAGAACTGTTTGATACAAGAGCACAGTGCATCCGGAAAGTATTCACAGCGCTTTACTTTTTCCACATTTTGTTACGTTACAGCCTTATTCCAAATTGTA
>JAVSBV010000001.1:6561961-6572063 GCA_033117975.1 Parotocinclus spilosoma
AATTTTGAGCTTCATGGCGAAGGCTGTGAATACTTACGTAAATGTGATTTCTTAGTTTTTTATTTTTAATATATTTTCAGAACTCTTAAAAAAACCTTTTTTTAGGTTTTGAGGAAAGAGAGTAATTTAATACAATTTGGAATAAGGCTGTAACGTAACAAGATGTGGAAAAAGTGTAGCGCTGTGAATACTTTCCGGATGCACTGTATGTCCAAATTTGGGACTGTTCTTTGCTTGGCTTCAAATATAAGGACTCCTGGTTTAGTGGGTGTGTACCAGACTTACATGAATCCTCTGGACTAGTGCAGCTGATCTTTGTGTCTCTGGATCTATTCCTGAATGCTCATTCCTGTCTTAGCCTCAATGGCTCTCTTCAATTCTCTTGAGAACTGTTTGCATGATGGCTGACTGTGATGGCAGTCACCCTCACACACTCTATCACACACTGTATCACACACTAACTCAGCATGCAGGGCTGACCTCGGTGCTCCTAACACCCTCATTTCCCAGCCTCCGCTGTTTTACTGCATCAGGTTTCAAAAGGGGAAAAAAACACGCTTTGGTTTCTCCCTGGCTTTGACCTCGTTTTCAAAGCAACCCCCATGCAATAAAAAGGCGAGATGGTGGGAAATGGATGGTTCTAACCTTTCAGGGTAATTCAATCTAGCCATGAAATCCATCAGCACCCCATAAATTTTCAGCACGAAAGAGTGCACTTAGTGCATCCTGTTTAAGGTCTTGATCAGAAATTGGAATGTATTTAGTAGACTGATGACTAATTGATTTCGGATCTGCGGGATCATATTTACTGGCTGAGTTTCACCGTACTTGTACTTTTCTCATCTCACTGTCAGTATTAATAAAACCTGTGCTTTAACCTAACACTTTCCCACCACTTTATCGCCACTGGTGTCCTGGATTATTGACTATGTAACCACCAGACCTCATTCTGTTCGGCTACACTGCATGTGTCAGAACAAACTGCTAGTAGCGTAGGTGTCCCACAGGGAACTGTTCTAGGTCTTTTTCTCTTTGAGCTGCTGTATACCTCTTATTTCGAGTATGACTCTGAGGCGTGTC
Source organism: Parotocinclus spilosoma (assembly GCA_033117975.1). Taxonomy (NCBI): domain Eukaryota; kingdom Metazoa; phylum Chordata; class Actinopteri; order Siluriformes; family Loricariidae; genus Parotocinclus; species Parotocinclus spilosoma. Next base: position 6,563,042 of record JAVSBV010000001.1, read on the forward strand.
ATTTACAAGTTTTCAGATGGTGCTGCTGTTAAGTGAAGTATTAGTGATAGAAAAGAGGCCGACTGCAGGTTCCTGATTGACAGCATTGTGTGTGTTGGGATGGCTTAATCATCTTCAACTTCATGCCATTAAGATGAATGACGTTGATGTGGACTTCCATAAGTAGAAGCCTTTCGCATCTCCTGTAACGAATTACAAATACCTCTGCGTACAAGTTCGAATGTGCAATACATTGGGAAAATGGAGGAGAATGAGATCTTTTAGTACATATGGTCACTTGTTATGAACCATTTAATACCAGCCTTACACAAAATTATTTTCAAGGGATTTTACAGTCCCAAACAAACTTCCAATGTCAAAAAATAGCCTGTGTTATTTTTTTAAGTGTCTTACTGGAATTACATCGCAATCATGTCATATAGCAGATTATAATTGTTTTCTTAAGTCAGTCATTTTCTAGGTTTGACCTTTCAATAAGATCAACCCTGTTTACAGTTACATTGGCAGAGGTGGGATTTGAGCCCAGTGCCTTAACCACTAGGCTACCACAGTGCCACAGACTAATATTATAAGGCACCAACCCTGACTCAGGCCTTAGTGACGTGAAGATTGTCGACAGCCATAGGTGAGATTTCTACTGCACATGGAGCTGCAGTAAAGGAATGTCTAATATACGTATATATAAAAAGTTCCAGTTAATCCTGGGTAATCTTGGTCTCACCAGACCACAGGACATCAGGAAATGGTTCCAGTAATCCATGTCCTTAGCTTGTCCTCAGCAAACTATTGACAGGATTGCTTGAGCATCATCTTTAGGAGAGGCTTCCTTCTGGGATGACAGGCATGTAGACCAATTTGATACAGCGTGCGGCGGCTTATGGTCTGAGCACTGACAGGCTGACCCCCCACCCCTTTAACCTCTGCAGCAATGCTAGCAGCACTCCTGCGTAATTTTTTAAAAGCCAACTTCTGGATATATGCTGAGCATGTGCACTTAAAGTTCTTTGGTCGACCATGGCAAGGCTGTTTTGAAATGGAACCTATCCTGTTAAACCCTTGTATGATTTTTGGCCACAGTGCTGCAGCTCTCGTGGTGTTGGTAATCTTCTTATAGCCTAGTCCATCATTATTTAAAGCAACAATATTTTTTTCTGATCCTCAGAGAGTTCTTTGCCGAGGTGCCATGTTGAAATTCCAGTGACCAGTATAAGAGCAATGGCACCAAATATAACACATCTGCTCCCCTTACACACCTGAAACCTGGTAACATAACCGAGTCACATGATACCGGGGAGGGAAAATGGCTAATTGGGCACAATTTTGACATTTTCATTTAGGCAATTTTACACTGTTATACAAGATGTAGAATGACTACTTTACATTGTATCAAGTTATCATAACAGTTCAGGTGATATGGAGGGGTTTTTGTGGTGTTAGGGTCCTCTATTGCGGTCTAGGTGTTAGGGTTCTTACCTTTCGCCCAGGAGTGTTCAGCCGTCCTCGCCGATTGCCGTTACAGAGCAGTTGGTGAGGCGGTTTATATCTGGCGCTTAATTTAGGACCTTATTACTAACATCTGCTTTCCCCGTTACTCAAGTGCGGGTTCTAGCATTGTTCGTGGCCAGGTCGCCACTCCACTCCATCCGCACACCCGACCATCGGCGCACACAATTCACTGGTTACGTCCCGGGGCTTATAGTGGCGACGGACACGTACAGGTGAAACCCCCAAGGTACTTAATATTTTAGGGACGTTTTAAGGGTTTTCTGTTCAGTACTCATATGCTCCTTGCACACCTGAGCTCTCGCCCCTTTCGTCCTCGGCCACTATCAATTCTCACTTCAGCCGCTATACGTGCGCTCGAGCTCACTCTCGCCCTCTGGCGCATTGGCGTTTTCCTACCGGTAACACTAGGTAAAGGTTTAATGTGTGGGAAGAACAGCTGAGGACTGGGACTGATACCAGAAGAACAGGCTATAAACAAAAGGGAAGCTCCTATTGCACATTCAATTCCTATTTAACCCTGTTTTACTATAAATTCTTATTCTTTTATCTCAGTACTTACAGTAATGACTGTATTCGATGTTTGCTGCTGGAACACTACTTTCAAATCAGGGGTTAATAAATTGCTATCTTAGCTTACTGCTACGGTAAGAGGAAGGCTCTGAAACAGACACATATGGCATGCTTGTTTTCAAAAATGCGACTGGGAATTGCCGAGCCGATCAACATTTTTACCACACACTCTTACTGGCATGATATGACATTGTTTGATAGCGTGTGACTAATGGACTGGAAAACTGATGACTCAATGCAATGAGAAGGATTGGTAAAGCTTGAGTGTAAGCGACACTTCATCATGTGTGTGTGAGCTGAAGGACGGTGTAGATTAAATCCAAGGGTGACATGTGAATCCATTGTGGTTGCTGGTGCAAAGCATAATTCATATTGCAGTGAACTGGTGAAATTCCCAGGTGTCGATCTTTTATTACCGGGAATGTTTTCGCAAGATCACTGTGCTGTGTCATTCAGTTAATCTTTAAACCCTTGTGGAAAAGAATGTTTCAAAAATGTTTGTTTTCCTATTAGTTAAATGGACAGATGACGGATGATGCCGATTACACGGATTGTTTCTGATTAAATTAATGAACACAATGTATTAAAGCAATAAGCAATGAGAGGCCGTGCGTTACAGTGATTTTATCATGGCTTAGGGTCTTAATAGGCATAATGCAGAGCAGAGTAACCCCTTTAATGGAAAGCATCGAGTGGCTCATTGCTTTGACAAAACAATTAGGTTAAATGCATTAGTGTTTAACAGGTGATTTTATTATGAATGATATTTGATATAAATATTTATTCCACCATGCAGTGCACACAAAGCCAGCAAGCTGCTGAAACTAGAAATCAGTCTTTTAGTTCTTTTTTTATAGCAAACAATTCACAATTCCACATTAACTGTGTTTTGGTGACTAATTTGGTGGCCAAATTCAACATATACATTTTGATGAGCACATAAGTTTGAAAACAACAAATAGCCTGATAATACACACTGCTCTTGATTCAAATTGCTGTGTGCTCAAAAAGACAAATCCAAACTATTATCAACAAGTCCAAAAGTGAAGGTTTTTCATGGTATGGGGCTGTGTCAGTGCCCTTGGCCAAGGTCAGTTTCAATTATGTGATGCATGTAGATGCGGAAAAGTACATTAAGATTTTATAGCTAAATGAATTCCTTCAAGATTACATATTTTCCAGGGATGTCAATGCATTTATCAATAAGACAATGTAAAACAACTCAAAGTTAAGACTGAGATATGGAAATCCCTTCCAATATTTATTTAAGGAACATTGTTTTTTAACATTACTTTTCTTACCCATTTGTGGACAATTTGGAGACCCACTGGTCATCTTTGCTCATCAAATACCCATGATTTCCTATATGCTGCTTTTGTACCAAATCAAGATTCAATTGTAATCACCTGTTGACATCATCTGTTTGAAATAATTCCTTACTAGCTACAAATTGTCCCATCCCAACTTTATTAGAATGTTTTGTGGTACTGAAATGGTTGAGGAATGGTTGAATTAACAAATAAAATAAAGTTAACAGGATGGATCTAGAAATATTTAAGGTTCATACTGTCTGCAACTGAATAAAAGCCAAAGTAAATGTAAGGAACAATGTATTTTTTCCAAACTGCCCCAACTTTTTAGATTTTGTGATTGTTGCACTATTTGTAATTTCCTGCAACATGCGCTAGTTTCTAGTGGATTGTATTTTTTAAGAACTCCTATGTTTACATCATACATAACTGACTGATACAAAGTACAACTGGTGATGATTTGCAGTAACATAAAAGTTCGTGAGTATACACTGCACACTGTGTGTCTACCATTAAAACCTCCTCTTTAATCAACTGGTAGACTTTTTCATATTGTTTTTCATTTCTCCTATTCCCATGAGTGAAGAGAGAATGTTGCCCTCTCACTATCCAGACCAATTATACAGTGCAGAGACTCCTCTGAAACCTTTTAAAGCCTTCATTTGTAGATTCGGGTCTCTGATTGATTTGATATTGACTTATAAAAGACCTACTCGCAGTAACCGTGCCCAAAACTCGCACCACCACCCAGTGTGAGGTGTCACCTGCGTGTAAATCCTGGTGCTGTGCATCCAGAGGGCACTAAACTGATCAGACCACCAATGTGTTGGTTATAAAACAGGAGGCAATTGATCCTGCACTATTCTCAGTGAAGGAAGAAAAAAAAAAACACTGACATGGCTGATCCGGAGGGTTATAAAGTAATTGAGTAACGACCGTAAAAGAGGAAACTACTTCAGGATCCCGTGTAATTTAATTCCACCCAGATGGTGCTGATGTCATATTTCTGGCAATTTACAGATGATCTACAAGATGTTTCTAAAGTTTTACAATTTTATTCACTTGTTAATATTGCATTAAACTTATCAAAACCATTCCATATTTAAGTTTAATCCCTACAGACGTTGTGCCAATTTAGTTGATGTATTTTTCCACTGTGTCAAGCCTTTGACGTTGTAATCCAATTTGTTTCTACCAGACAGTTGGTATGTTCTGGCAGACATGTAGCTATGTTGCTGCTGACTATTGTTTCTCTAGTTTTCTGTACTGGCATAAAAACCATGGGTAGTAGATTATGCATTGAAAAAGCATAGCTGCTAGTTCATTGAAAATGTAAGACTACAGAACTCCACTTTCTACTGTGTCCCAAATTGCAAGCTGTGTACTGCACAGCTTAATGTTGACCAGCATAATATTGACAGTAGTAATGATAGTGTAGGGCAGCACAGTGGCTCGGTGGGTAGCACCACTGCCCGGGTTCAGTCCCATTGTGGAGCGGCCTGGGTTCTTTCTGTGTCTGCGTGGGTTTACTCCAGGTACTCTGGTTTCCTCCCACAGTCCAAAGATGCGTGTATTAGGTTAATGGATGTCTCTAAAGTTGCCCTTAGTGTGTGACTTTGTGGGTGACCTACGATGGATTGGTGTTCCGCCTAGGGTTGTTCCTGCCCTTGCACCCAGAGTTGCTGGATGCTCCGCGACCCTGTGTGAATTTTTTTTTTAAGATTAAGGAAGATAAGGGATGGATGGATGGATGGATAATAGTGTACTATGTGCTCTGTTGTGCATAAGTATGCACTGTGCATATTTATTTAAATATAAAGTAATGCTTATAAATGAATCTATTATTTTCCTTAATCAGGTTGCAGATATAGTATTACTTTGACATTCACTACTTTCTTAAATGTATTATTGATTGAACCAAATATATCACCAATATGCCAGTGTACATGTATCTAATATAATATAATATACTGTTCAAAACCCCTAGGCCATTTTATTGTTTTAGCTATGTTTTAGCCATATATCATTATTTCTGTTTATGAGATTACAACCAGAAAATTGAATTTATATGCAGTTTTAAAAAACTGGAAAGAAATCTAAAAAACAGCTACTGTTGCAATTATTTAGTGTGACCTTCCATTACACTTAAGCAATAGCAGCATTTAGCAGCTTCATCAGGATGCCAAAAGTTGACCGTTCTACAGTCTGAAATAGCTCGATCAGATATGGTATTTGTGAAAGCGTAGCAGCCATGAAGGATGTGCTAAATCACAAATCCTGGAATTTGAGTTCAAATATCCTTAATGAGTCTATCTTTAACAATATTTAGTAATCATTGTGCCTATCTGGAGGTCCTGCAAAGCTGTCATAAAAATGTACAAGTGGTTAGTGATGTCTCAATGGGATTTATTCCTCGCCTGTAAGAGTTTTATCCAGATATGGGTCAAGGTTTGTCTGAAGCATATTCTGGGAACACTGAGCACAAGGCAGGAATACACTCTAGGGGAGGGCACTGGTCCATCTCTGGGCTTGCATTACAAACTCACTCTCACATTCATTTACACACTGATGGCCAATTTAGAGTTACTGATCCGCCTATCTTCACGTTGTTAAATTAGAATGCTTGAGGAATCCAACACAGACGTGCTTGTTGGATAATTGTTTAAAACTCTGTTTTACTAAACAGGGTTCAAATCCCAAGCTGCCATTGTTGGGTCCTGGAGCAAAGTCTTAAACCATTAACTACACAGCTCAGTTGTGTTATGCAGGCATCTGCTTATTGCTGTAAATATTAAAACGAAGAACATACCAAACCTCTCACAGGAAACTCAGAGGCAAAGATCGAACCCTGGTGCTTCCCGTCAAGACTCATTACATGGAATTTGGTAAAGGATTTCCATTAAATTGCAGTGATTACCATTCATTTTGTTCCAGATGTTATTCATTAGTATGTTGTAGAAGTCATTTATTTTATACAAAGATAATCAAATTTAGAAAAGACAAACAGACTGAACCTTCAAACTGGGTTATAATTCAGCTAAAAACTCTTTGTGTGTGCAGTAAAATTGGTGGCTTGCCAGCCAAGGCCGTAATGAATTTGATAAACGGTGGCGGAACCGTAACCCTGTAGCTCTCAGACATTTCTAATTGATTGATAAGGCCTTGTCTTGTCCTCCACTTTGTTGCCAGGGTAACAGTGCTTCAGCAAGCACCAGTGCCCATGAGGCTTCGTCCAGTGCTCTGGTCTGAGGAAGCCTCTCATTTTGATGTTAATTCCAGGCGGAAGATTGGGAGAAGAGGGCTGAAAAAGAGCCAAGTGATGCCTCACTGTTTCTTGGAACAATACAGGACCAAGTCATTCTCAGATTAAAATGGACTGGCGGATTTGCAAGCTTCCCATCGCCTGTTCATATGCAAATGAGGAAGACACTGATTGTTTCCTCATCTTGAATATGAGGTGCTGGCCTCTGAGGGATGGTGGATTTGGTGAGGGGCACAGAAAGGGAGATGGAGATATTCTAATGCCTCAGCAAGTGCATTCCAATTTTATCACCCTGTCATTTAAAAATATTAATTTCTTCTTATTATAAAATGTATGCAGCAGTTTTAAAACAGGATTTGATTTTGTATTATATTTTAAAGATAATGCCTTCTAGTAGGGGTGTATGGGATTGGAACAAATTATATCTTGATATTTTATTGGTTTTAATGATCAGCACCGTGTCAAGAAACAATAAATTAAAACCAGTGGAACTTTCCCATTTATTCTATAAATACAGTTGAACCAAATGGCAGCAAGAATGGCATAGCCAAATTAAAATTACAATAAGCGTTGCATCCCATTGTGGGAGGGAAAAAAAAAACCCAAAAAGAAATGTTTGACGATGTAAGATGTAGCAGGTACCAGGTGTAGCACTGGACATACCAGAATCACTCACCAATAACTTAACCAGAACCAGAAGAATCAATCAAACTTTCACTTTCTTACCCGATGATTTGACTTGATTTTGAACACTTTAGAGACGCCAATTAACCTAAAGAGCATACCTTTGGACTGTGGGAAGAAACTAGAACAAACTGTTTATTTATACTATTTATATATTATATATTGTTATATTTATTATTATTATTATTATATTTATATTATATATTATATTATATGTATTTAAAATACTACATAAGAATGAAATGGTGCAGAAATTAATTGTGCAAATTACATTAAAAAGTGCAAAATAAATAAATAATCTATAAATTAAAAATGATGACCATGTGTGAATTGTGTGGTGCAGTGGCAAGGTCAACAGCCCTTTTATAAGAATTAAATTCCTGCATCCATTCTGCTCCATGATAGGAGCAGCTATCAACTATGGACAGCTTATCCCCCAAGAACCCTGACCATGGTTAAGAACAAATAAAAATAAGGTAATAATAATAATTATAATAATAATAATAAATAAACACTAAACTTGTTTAGTTTAACAGTAATGTATAGTAATGCGCTTTCACCAAATGTGCCCCTGTGGGTTAAGAAATAAAATAGAGAATGTATAAGATGAAGTGCATTCATATAAAGCTGCGATTTGCCTTGTAATTATGCTGTTATAGAAAATGGTTCAGTGCCTACCAATCAGAATGATAATAATTTAATGAACCGAGGAAGCCAAAAATCATGATCACAATTAAAATCTGATTAACTGTGTAGCCTTCGTGTGTAGATTCATAATATCACATAGATGATTATCCATGCTTAGAGAATATGAAATGGGCCAAACACTGCTGGTTGAATAATTTGCAGTGTGGCTGTTGTGAATGCACAGATGTGAATGAGTCACTGTGGAATGAGTTACAGATTGCCATTTATGATGTAGGTGGGTTGAGCTGGACAGCACACTGAGTACACTGTGTCCATGTTATTCAAACACTTCTCTATCTTTCTTTCTCCCCCTCTAGCTTACGGTTTATGTCGTGAGAGAGGCCAGAGTGGAGGATGTTGTTAGTTCTGTCTGGGAGAATGTTTGTGCGACTTGTTTATGACATTAAATGAGCGTGGGCTCGGTGCTAACAAGCTCAAATATGGCTCAGCCTTTAGAGCTGTATGCTCCCCCTAAATTAAAGCAAGTCTGTTTGTCCTTGCATTCCTATCAAGAGTGACAGAGAGGGTGTGAGACACGGGGTGAAAGAAAACAGAGGAGACCACACTTTTACTCAGGTGTGTGGTCCTACTGCATTGCGTAACTCTGCAAAGGTCACATGTGAAAGGCTTATGTGGGTGGTTTCCCCTAGCAAAAGATTTTTTTCAGGAATCCCATTTACCAAACGGTATTCTATTATGAGAGAGGTGGAACAGTGGCACGGTGGGTAGCACTGCCCCCTCACAGCAAGAAGGTCCTGGGTTCCATCCTATGGTGCGACCTATGGTGGGTCATTTCTGTATGGAGTTTGCATGTCCTTTTTCTGTCTGTGTAAATTTACTACAGGTATCCACAGTCCAAAGACATGCATTAAGTTAATTGATTACATTAAATTGGCATTGACTTAAGTGTATGTATATATATATATACATATATATATATATATATATATATATATGTGTGTGTGTGTGTGTGTGTGTGTGTGTGTGTGTGTGTGTGTGTGTG
>JAVSBV010000001.1:6572163-6583358 GCA_033117975.1 Parotocinclus spilosoma
TATATACATATATATATATATATATATATATATGTGTGTGTGTGTGTGTGTGTGTGTGTGTGTGTGTGTGTGACTGCTTTTGAGATAACCTTGTGTACAGATGTAACGTTGTGAAATGGCGACTGACCCATATCAGTTATGTCATCAAACCCTGCTATGAGGGTTTCCTCTATGCATAGTTATTATTCTGCATTACAAGCACTATTTTCTTTATTTCCAATGGGAGAAATTATAGTGGAGAAACAGGAACAGGAAGAGTATCTTTGCAATGTGACACTCCAGAGTAAAACACTCTTGCTTCCAACAGCACCCTGCACTTTTCTAAAATATCTGTTCTCTAATGGTCAGGACCCCACACATAGGACCAGCACAGGTCAGGTACTATTTGGATGGTGGGTCACTCTCAAGCCTGCAGTGACACTGATGTGGTGGTGTGGGGTCCAAGTAAAAGTCGATCAGACACAGCAGTGATGTTGGAGTTTTAAAACACAGTGTTCACATTGTGTTAGGTACATTCACCACATTGCTCCACCTTGTAGATGTAAAATCAGAGACAGGGGCTCATATGTTGTTGCACAGTTTGTGCTAACCATCCTGTAATCCCTTATCAGTACTCATATGATGTAAATGGCTGGATATCTTTGGTTTGTAGAATGCTTTCAGTACACCAGTGATACTGAGATGTTTAAAAATGCCTGATGTCTGACCCACTCATACCAGCGCGACACAAACTAACACACTACCCAAATAGCCCCTGATCTGTGGCAGTCCTGACCATTTTAGAAGAGAGTAATGGGCACAAAAAATGTAGAGAAACAGATGAACTGTGGTGTGATGCTCCAGTTTTCTTTCACTTGTCAAGAAAACGATGCAAGTCTAGTTGGAAATGCACCTAGGCTGAGTGATAACCATTGATGGACCACAGCCTTGTACTGGTCCAAGAACATTTTTGTATCCTGTACTGGAACATTCTGAAACATCCAGGATTTCTGAAGTACTTCTAATGACAAATACATTTGTAAATACATGTAACTGTTTAGACTTTTGCTTGTGATCCACTCCAAAGATCTCTATAAACATTTTGAAGGTGTGTCTGGGTTCTTTGAAAACATCTATATGGTCATGTGTACTCAGCAGGATTATATTTTGATCCCCTCCGAATTCACTTTTTGGCAAAAGGGATGTTTAGCTTGCATTGCTCCTGCTTGCATCTCTGATGCCTAATGTTTGGAAGACTTTTTCAAAGATGTGGGCTGTAATGCACAAGATTATCGACTATAAGCATTAATGGCCACATCCAGTAGTCTTTCTACAGACACAGCACGTCCATTAGCTAGAAGCTAATGGGCTAATGTGCACAGTAATGGATCCTTAGGTCAGACAGAGGCTTGAATTTGTGTTAGTTGAATGCAGACTTCTTGTATGTATTCGGCACAGGCTGGTCTATGGGATTTCCTCAGGCCCCCTAGGCTTCAGTAGTCCGGAAGGAAGGGATCTCAGCGTTGCTCCCAAAATAGGCAGCATTCTTTCCCCTGCCCCAGGAAGCCCTGGGGTAAAGTGGAACAGTTCAAATTCCATCCGACACAGTGTGTACTGTCAATCACTGACCTTTAGACACTGTGTGTCTTGTAGAAATACTTGGTAAATTATGATAAAAATTAGTCATTTTTAAGAACGGTTTCCTGCATTAGAGGAAAGAATCAGATAATGAGATACACCCTGCATTTCAAGGCCTTTAAAAATGCTGTGCTTTCTCCCTGACAGTATGATAGAAATTATTATGCGTATATGCACACGGCTCTGCGCACCTTATGCATAATCACATTTATTCAAAGCTGGAGTTAAATGTGCACTCACCGTTCGACAGGAAAGATATGAATTCGTAAATGCCTTTCACATGTACAGGTTTGTACCAGCTAAAAGTTAGAAACAAATGCATCCACAGGCCCAAAATACAAGGCAGGCTGACACAGCTATTTACTAGGTCGAGGCCTGGTCAAAATTCTTGACTAATTTTCAGACATGCTTATGTGTGAACTGGTGGTTGAGCTAAGGCAACTCATTTGTTTGTTTAATTTGCTTCTTTAACGTCTCTATCGGCATCAGTGGCCATCTTAGCGACACGTACAAGTTTATATAGATACACAAGTTAATCTCAAGACCGGTCATATATATATACACACAGTCAATGCCAATTTAAAATAATGAATTAACCTAACACGCATGTCTTTGGACTGTGGGAGGAAACCGGGGTACCCGGAGTAAATCCCTATTTGGCGTGAGAGAGCAGTGCTATCCGCTGAGCCACCGTGCTGCCCAGGCAACTCATTTAAACATTATCACAATGCAATATGCAATTTTGCGAATGCAATCCAGCTCATCCTGTGCATTCATCAGAGACTTTCTGGGTCAAGGGGCATCAGTGGGCGCTTATATAGGCTTGTAACATGTTCCTCAGAAATACAAAGAATATTAAAAAATCATTTTAAATGTATTTTTCAAAATTATTCGACATTAGACAATGCCATTTTACTAGCATTTTGTAATGCTTTTAGCACTGAACAAAATTAGATGATTTTTGCCTGAAGCATTACAGTTGTTGTTTTGCTATGCTACGGTATATGAAAAATTCATACAGTATGGGGATATTAACACCGGTATACCTGGTATACCACACAGCACTATTCCAAAATTCACAAAAGTGATTACACACCTCAAATTTTTTGTAAATATTTTATTATATATTTTTATGGGACAACACTGGAGATATGACACTTTGATACAATGTAAAGTAATCAGTCTACAGTTTGTATAATAGGGTAAATATGCTGTGCTCTCAAAATAACTCAACAGACAACCATTAATGCCTTAACCTATGGGAACAAAAGTAAGTACACCCCTAATTAAATATGGCCAAATTTAGCCAAAAGTGTCAATATTTTGTGTGGCCACTAGTACTTTCCAGCATTGCCTTAAGCCTTTTGGGCATGGAGTTCATTAGAGTTTCACAGGTTGCCACTGGAATCTGGAGCTGGTAGATGTTAGCGACCTTGCACTCCTCCACCTTCCATTTGAAAATGGCCCACAGATGTTCAATAAGGTTTAGGTCTGGAGACATGCAGTGGTTGTCTTGGAAGTGTGTTTGGGGTCAATATTATGTTAGAATATTGCCCTGTGGGCCAGTTTCCGAAGTGAAGGGATCATGCTTTGCTTCAGTATGTCACACCACATGTTGGCATTCATGGTCCCCTCAATGAACTGTAGCTCCACACAGTCAGCACTCATGCAGCACCAAACCATGACCTTCCTATCATTATGCTTGACGGTAGGCAGGACACACTTGTCTTTGTACTCCTCACCTGGAGTCCCCACACCCGCTTGACATCTGAACCAAATAACTTTATCTGGGTCTTCTCAGGCCACAGGACATGCTTCCGTTAATCCATGTCTTTAGTCAGCTTGCCTTCAGCAATCTGTTTGGGACTTTCTTGTGCATTCGGTGGGACTTTCGGTGTACTCATTTTGCAGAGACACTCTAAATCGCTGTACAAAACTAATAGATATAAACTTGTGTGTGTGTGTCACTGAAATGGCCATTGATGCTGGTAGTGATGTTAAATAAACCAAATATACAAATTATGAGTTTTTAAGGCTTTTAATGCTGGTGTGTATTTACACCTATCACACTAGTAGTATCTGGTTAATTTTGGTGTTGCATGTTTTTTATTCATTTCCTGCTGCACCATATACCACTAGTTTACCTTTATAAACAGCTAATAAATATCAAGTTTAGTTCCTGTTAGAAAAAAAAAACTGGAATCACAGCAGTCTTTTGCGGATGAGGATGAACGTCCAGATGCATTGCTGCATGTAATGACTGCAAAAGGTGTGATACTAATTTCAAATGTTGTGAGTAAAAACAGCACAGCAAAATAATGGAGATTTTGTTCTTTGCTTCCCGTAAGCCTTGTTATGATCGCTTTCTACATTGGCTCATGCACTGTATCCAAGACAAACAAGTTTAACTCAATGTAGCAGGTAAAATAAGGACAATTATGGGACTGTAAGCAGCTCTGGTGGCTCGTAGTAAGGAAATAGCCTGCCACTAAAAAGCCAGGGTACCTCTGCCTGTGACCAGTGTGCTAGGTTCCAGTTAGTCACCCCAACCCTGACAAGGAAAAAGTATGGTAAAACAGGATGCTTCTGTTAAACTGTAAACTCTAAACTTTTTCTAGCTACTAGACTACTAACCAGAACACCCAGGGTTTAAGTCCAAGCACTTTCAACCAACAACTGTTGAGCCTTGAGGGCAGTATGTAATGAAGGATAAGTCGTGCATTCAGACACATTAGCTAGAGCACAAGCTTTAATTTAATCTGCAACTCGCTTGACTGTGCCCCGCCTGTTCATTGGAATGATTCTTAACATTCATCCTCTGGCCCATTTTGTCGAAAAGTTGTTTACATCCTGAGATACGTAAATTCACAGTTGTGTGTTTTATTTAGGGTTCCAATGTTCAAAGTCTGAATTTTTGTTTGAATTTGGGGGTAAAAATATTTCACATAGATTATTTGATGTCTAAATAGTTTGAGGGAAGAGGCTCGAATTCCGAGGTTCCACTATACATGCATTAATGGAGTTGCGTACTTATAAACAGATAAAAAAAATAAAACAATATTTACATACAAATACACAATTTTGACATAACACTTTTATATCGCTTTTAAGACGCCATTGTGATTCTTACTGTGTACGCCTACTTTGGACCCATGGTGACTTATTTGAACTAAGAATATAAAATTAACTGTGGATTTGAGTGGATTTCTGCACTGCGAGAGCGCTATTGTGCTATTGTAGAGAGACATGTACTGCTATGTTTTGTCTGGAAAGGACATACAAATCACGTGTCTTGGTTTATACAAGTTCTGAATGAATGCAGAGACAATTGTTTCTTGTCAAAATGCACCGAGACGTAATTCGATGGGCTGCAAAGTTGTCAAGTGCCAATGTGCGACTGTATCGCACACTGTATACCTTCACTAAAAAGTGTTAAAGATATAAAAACAGGAAAACAAATCTGGAAATTTGGCGCATTTATACCTTAAAGTTTTGTTTTTATCAGAGATCCTTCTCTTCCTATTCCCCTTAGAAGGGGCGAAAGAAAAGTGAAGAAAAAATAGCAAAGCAGCCATTTGAAGCCCATTTTGAAGTGCTCTCCAGGAAGTACTAATTGTTTGGTGACTGGAGGACTCTTTAGGGAAATGAGGGCTATCTGAGTGTGCAAAGAGAAGATAATGTGTGTGCACATTGCTAACTCATAAATTGAGACGGCGCTAGGACAATGCACGAACATAGCCAGGGCAACGGACGGCAACACGAGAGTGTACAGTTGAAAGGTGAGTGGGAGGAGAAGATTTATCCTCAGAGAATGGAGGGGGGAGGGGGGGGTGTAGAGTGAAGAGGAGAGAGAAAAGCCTTAATGGGCACGATAGAGCCATTAAGAAAGCCTGGTTGAAAACAGCTAGAGGTGAATGGGAAAGCAGGCTTGTTTAAGTAAAATCAGCAGTTCTATGAATGATAAGTTTTGATCAATGTCAATTCAGGTAAAACCCTTTGTAAATACAGATTATACTGTAATTAATGTAATCTCCATGTTATTAGATCATGGCAGTGCCTCTCTGTGGGTGGAATACAGAGGTGTGGGATGTTGAAGAAAAGTGTGATCTCTGTATTTTCTGGGATTTTATTGATGCTATAATGATCGTTTGATGATACATTTGCAGTGTATACCTTGGGTCTAAAGTATTCAAAAGTTGTTTGAACCTCTCTCCCTCTTAACCACCGAGCTGTTACCATGTTATGGCACTTTTTTGCAGAATTAATCCACTGACGTTCGTTTTGCTGATTGCTGGTGCCTTAGATGGTTTAAACTGGTGGACAGCTGACTCCCGAAGTTCATCAAGATCTTGAAATTCTGCACTGTAGTTCGTTCACAGATGGTGAAATAAGTTAGGTGTAAAGCTGTATTTAATTTCCAACGTACTGCTCACATAAATTAGGGGAATTCAAAATGAAATATCCCATAATGAAATATCCACTAATTATTGTGAGCAGTGTAGTTTGCAGATTGCTGATTTTGGTTACCCTACCAGGTGGCATAGGCACAAGGAGCTAAACTGGACAGGGAGCCAATCTATGCGCACACGTACAGTACATACACTCACACAGTATGGCCACTTTAGAGTAGTCAGTTAAACTAAAGCATGTTAATGGACTGTGGGGAGTAAAATACTAGGAGTAAACCCATGTGGACAAGGTGAGGACATGAAAAAAGGAGCCAGTTTTTAAATTCAGTCATGTGCTTTTAGGTACATGATAGCTTGATTTTGCAGTCAGTGTGAATTCTCAATAGTCTATCCTACCTGGCTACATGACACAGTGAATCTATAAATTCGTAAAGTGTGTGTTTTGACTGTTTTTTCCCCCAAGTGAGATATCTACTCAATAATGTCAGCTTGCATGCAATTAAAACAATGAAGATGTTATCATAAACATTGCTAAATATTGCTACATCTCTAGTGTGACCTCAGTGCAATTCCATTGCACTCTCAACACAGTAATGTGCTATTCTATAGCAAATACACACTGTACTATACACAACTACTCTCCCCAAAAGAACACCATCACAAGTCTGTGTATACAGTATAGCCTACAAATCAACCTACAGTATATTGTGTATTCCAATATAGGTCGATTTGTAGGAGCCTTGTGTCAACAAAAGGAAGAAGCTGCTCACTTTCTGCTGTCACTAATCCTGTCTTTGTGCAGAAGGAAGCAATGAGCACTTTTGACGTTTCAAAGGCTTCCCCATCACACCTCGTGACATATTACACGTGCCAATGTGCTATCGCCTGGCCCCCTGACAGCTGCACAAATTGGCTGAAAGAGGTTTCTAGAGGCGAACTCTTTGATCAGACGCCCTTCTGCTCTCTTCTGCTCCTTCTCTTCATCACATCATCCTGTAGAGGAAACCAGACGCTGATTCACCGTGCAAAACGAGGCCTTGCTAACAGGGTGCCTTGTGTGTGTAAAGTATATACAAAAGTTTGGTAACACTCGAATGACGTTTTCTTAATCATTCTAATGAGTTAAATTAACATATCCTCTAAAGGAACATAATAACATAAATGCAGTATACCAAATCAAGTTAAATTAGTTCTGAGATTTTGCTGATGTTTTGTGATCTTATCTTACTAGGTCAAAAATGAAAAGTAACTAAACATAAAAGAAAATACTATAACACGACTATAATGCAGTATCACAGGAATGAGTCAGACTTTCCAACACTTAATGGACATTTGATCATTTACCAAAATGTATTTAGGTATGGAATTTAGTGCGTCATTTAGTGCGTTATTTAGGGTTGAACTGCACGAGCTTGTTTTAAGATTAACCTTTTCTGTCTTATGCTACTGGAATGTGGATCAAAAGATCTATGTTTTTCCAGTTGGTACTGTGTGTTTAGTACATTGTAAAGTTATTAGGAGACAATGTTCTGCTGTAAAAAGTGATATATTTTTGAGGAGTAAGAAAATAAAGTAATTACTCACATTTGGGCTTAAGGGTGAATAAATAGTTTCATTATTTGACAGTGCTAAATGTAATACATGAAGATTCAGTGGGTGGTTAGTAGAAACGAGTTGTGTTTTTTCTCTTTTTATGTCTTCTGAGTGTCACTTATATTCTGTACTTAATAAATCATCTTCATCATGCATAGTTACTGCAATCTACCACACTACATATACCAATTATGTTATTAATTTGGGAAATTTCAGTAGAAAATGTAGGCCTCATACAGGATGAAGGTCAGTGGAACAGATTATTATGGAGTAACAAATCCAAGACAGTTTTTTTTATCCAGTTGTTCAACAATATGGTACTCAGTATATACCACTGCTCAGACATGTTTATAGGTGGCCTAAGTCTTGCACAATATGGCATTTTCTGAGCTTTCAGGTAAGCACAGGCTTGATTACTTGTGTTCGTGGGTGTGCGTGGGATGGGTAAGACTGTCTGCTCATATGCTTTTGTCTCACTTGTCCCTTCTTATGAATGGATTTCCTCTTCCATGCAGGTTTTCTGATCATAACTGAACTTTAATAGGCTTGTACACATTCTACGTGTTTGGCTTATATTTCAGTTCAAATCAAGTGCGTGTGTGTGTGTGTGTGTGTCGTATTTGGGAGAACTCAATGCTTTCATTCATAGCTGTAGCCCGGGGCTATGCACTGTGGGAATAACAGTGTGTGTGCCAGTCTTCTGATAGGGCTGACTGTCTTGAGCTGGGGTAATTGTAGGCTGTGGGGAAGTACAGGTAATAGATTAATATCAGGCCAGACTTGCCAGCGTGCACCGCTGTGACAGCCAATGATTACCACAAACAGAGGCGGACACAACGGCGCAAACAAGATGGCCACACATTGACACATTAAACACGCTCAACAAGGGATGTGCACGACTATGACAGGGACCAAGAAGAGGAGTTCCCAAATGGTACCTGTTTTCACATAAGAATTCTTGTTTATACATATCAGGAGTTTTTTCTTTCCATTGTCATCACTGGTTTTGTAACAATACACAAACCCCATTATTTGATTGTACAAGATTTTCTGGATAGCAAATTTGGAAATAATGCTAGACTATTACATTATTTTATATGGGATATTCACTACAACCTATTTGTGTATTTAAAACGGCACCCACTCTCGATGTATAGTAGCGCAGGAGAATTTTTCACTGAATTTCCTGACTGCCTGCTATCTACAGATTTACCATGGCATTGAATCTTGTTTTATGTGTACTACCTTAAGCATGTAGGTTCTTCACAATAATAATGGTAATAATTACAGTGGTACCAGTGATAATTATAGGGTGGTGCAGTGCTTAGCTGTAGTATAATTCTTGGTCTGTATTAAGCTTCCATGTTCTCCTTGATGTTACCTCTTACATTCTGAAGACAGGCGTTCACTTGGTCTCTAAAGTGCCCCAGTGTGTGCCTGGAGGGTTGTGTGTGTTTGTGCCCTGCAATGAATTGAAACTGTATCTAGGGTTGATTCCAGTCTTTTAGCTTATACTTGCTCTAGTTATCTCTAACAGGGTCAGAAACTACATAAAATGTAACACCAGTTTACTACATTTACCACATTTCCCTAAAAGCATTTTTCCAAAAGCTTGAACACTTTCAGTTAGAGCCAGTCAGGGCTTTGTCAGAGTTTTTTCATATTTTCTCATGGAATAATGGACAAATATTTAAAGAAAATCAGCCACAGACACAGCAGACAAGGTAAGGATAGCGCATTGCTATGCGTTTAGTTGATGCAATTAATGCAAAGGTAGTGTTAATTTGTTCTTCATTTCTCATCCATGGCAGAGTAACTCCTTCTTTTGTTAAATCACCTAACCCAGGTTAAATCTTCAGCCACAGATGTGCTCCCATGACTGAATGGCAAATTCTGAGGGTCCCCCATTACAACAATTAGTCTTGAAACACAGATGGACCCTAACCAGAAAGGGAAGGGTAAAAACATAATGGGAATATATTTAGAAATCCATTTTAGTTGCAAAACACATAGAAAGCATACATAGTGTTGTTTTCAAGCTTCTCTGAATATGAATTCTTATGTTTGTTTTCTTGCAATGACGCAGACACAAATTACAAGTTTTGTCACTTTTCGAACCTTTCTAGATTTCAGTATTAGTTACTCATAAGATGCAGCTTGAACTTCATTTAAGCCATACTAACAGATACATTATAAACTGATAAGGCACACAGTTGTACTTTTCATGCTGTACTGAACACATTAAATCACAATTCAACCTTATTTCTACTCATAGAAGCCCTTTTAGCAGCAATACTGGAGCTGTAACTGCTGATCAGACTTGGACAGATTTAGCCCAGTCTTTGTAAGATCCTGCCCAGTCTTTGTAAGATTACTTGACCCTGTAGGTCAAGTAATTGCCAGTTATCTCAGTTTGGATATCTGACCCCATTGAATATATAATAACCATTTTATGCTGTTGGTGATTTTGTCATCTCTTTTAGCTCAATGTTTTGTTGTCAACTTATTTTGAGCTGCAGGTGATGCGTAGCTCCCCGACACCCCCTGTGCAATTTCTTGACACAATTGTTAACTCACTGTTCCCTCAGTGACTGCAAGTTGTCCAAACCCTAAGGCAGCAAAATTGCCCCAAACCACAAAGCTTCTTCCTGCACGCTTTACAGCTGGCATGAGGCTTTTGGGATTGGTGTGGAGTTGCAGTGTTTTTTTTCTTCCTGTGGAATAAATCCACTTTTGTCTCATCTGTCCACAAAATAATGTCTCATACATGAATTAAATCATCCAAGTTGTCTTCTGCAAACATGTCACATGCAGATTTTGAGAGCAGTGACATTCCTTTTTCCTTTTACACATAAACAGCTTGCCAGTTGTGCTCTTTGTAAAAAGAAGAAATAATAGAGAAAGTAAACTACAGTATATAGACAAATGTTTGTGGACACTCCTTCTAATGATGGAGCTCTGCTATTGTAGCAACACTCATTTGAAACACATTCATAATATAAATCATACACATCTTGGTTCAGTGTCAGTGGTTTAGTATCAGTAAAATGGGTTGTACTGATGTCCCATTGACTCTTAATATGACACATTTATAGTTTACGCTTCCAGCAAGTCAGTTCAAACAACTATCTGCCCTGCAATCCTTAAACACAATTCATAGAGAAATGGTTGGCCATTTTTTTAATTAGGAACTTGACTGTCTAAAGTAGCCATAGTCAGTGTGTGTGTGTGTTAAACAACAATTAAGCATAATTAATATAAAGTTTATTTTATAATAAAGTGTTTAATATGGCATGTAATTTATTGAACAACATATTTATTAAATAACAGATTGTATTTCACAAAGTGAAAAACAAACAAATGTTATTGTACCATCAATGCACCAGTGCTCATCAATCAATACATTCTGCACTGCCAACTTCATCATTGCTTGTCTGGGAAAATAAAACATATCGTAATTCAGGCCATTGTAAAATAGGGAGTACCTGTATTGTAAATGTGACTTTGTGGAGTGAACCAGTGGGTATAATGCTTTTGTGGTATATGCCATCGTTATGACTGTTTTATACTATATGT
>JAVSBV010000001.1:6590454-6627954 GCA_033117975.1 Parotocinclus spilosoma
CCCGCGGCCCCACCACGGGACCCTGGACTATGGGCTCGATGCCCCCTTCGGTCTCGTGGGTGGACTTTTACACTTATTATTTGAATGCCTGCTATGTGTTTTTTGTTATAATAAATGTTACTTGGTTTTCCCCGCATTATGTTGTCTGTCTGTGGATTCTGCATTAAGGGCTCTGAATACCCCGATAGGTATCCTGGGGATTTAGCGAGACCAGGAATGGTCTTGCGAGATCTCCGGGATGCCCTAACGTAACAGAATGCAGACTATGTCTGTGTGGAATTGACATGTTTTGGCAAGGTCTACATTTTAACCTACCACTGTTCCACTGTACGTTAACAAAGTTCAGACACAAGTGCAGGAAGCTGGATTATATGACAAGGCTTAGGAGAGTGTATGGGTGTGCCTTAGGGACTATTACACTTCACAAAGAGGTTTTTTAAACATATATACATGTATATGCATAAATGCATAAAAGTGATAATATGTATGTATAATATAGATGTATAAATGGGGGTAAAGTGCATGAGTATAACAAATAGAAGCAAAAGATGCACAATATTGTAACCACAAAGCGTAGGAATAATAAACGAGGATGAACCACAATAGAGACTGGACTCGGATCACTAGCGTGGTAGCCTAGCACATGACCAATGAGCCACACATAAGAACACCAAAAAATGCAGAATTAGATGCCTTTGAACAAAAGACAAAGCAGTCGTTGGAGACTGACTTAACTACAAGAAAATTGCTAAAAAGCTCAATAGAAACAACCTAATATGCACTAACAAAGCCGACCAGGCAATGTGGCGAGCAAAAGAAGCAACCGTGTGTACAGTTGTAACCTTGCTATGGTCATATATTTAGCCATGGATGATAGCATGACGTTAACAAAAAAAATAAATATCTTGAGTTTTTCTTCTGTTTGTTGATGATAAGACAATGTGAGGGTTATATCACAATGTGGCCCAGTTTTCTGTTTAAATTGAAATATAATTCTACTGTTCTGTATTTTATTTTTAAAATAATTAAATATGTAATCACATAGTCATTACTGAATGTCCTCAATATGGCTTTATAAAATATATGCATAATTATTCATTCATCTTCATTAGCTGTTGTATTCTAGTGAGTGGTGTGCTGGATCTAGACTCTGTCCTGGAATACACAGTGAACAGGCTATCATTCCGTCACAGGAAATTACACACTCACTCATTCACACTCACTCATGTCTACTTATAGAAGCCTGTGAACTTAACTGGCATGTTTTGTTGAAAGTTCAGAGGAGTCCATCAAAAGTATCTGTAGTGCCATAAATACAGTTTAATTGGATATGCTGTAATGTATTCTTCTAAACAACTACCCAATAAAAACAATCCACAATAATGAATGGAGATCAGGAAAATAACAAAAGTAGATTTTCTGTTTTTTGTCAAAACAGAAACTTTCACAACAACTACTTGAAGATCACAAATATGAAGGAGTGCTGAGTGTCATGGACTTCCCTCCACAGTCACCTGACCCAATCCTGTATGAGGGCTCTTGAAGACAGAGAAATCAAAGCATTCAGTAAAAGCACATGATGGTCATTGGAATCTTGTGAAATTATGTTGGGATAACAAGGGGTACATCTCCAAAACTTGTGGAGTCCATGCCAGATTGAGTACACTGTCATTGCAGCAAATTTCATATTTCTCCTTTTAATGCAACTTTTGACTCATATTGTTATGCAAGTTATATGATTCACAACAAACAACATTAGAGGTAATAACAACGCAAAATAGAAGCATTTTATTATTGGTCAGAATCAGTATCCACTCTAGGTATGTCTCATATAGCATGCCAAACTAGAGAATACGATAATTGTTATGCATATTTTATGGCACTAAATCAATCAGGTCAAATCTAAATTAATTTATAAATTATATTTCCAATAGATAATTGTCTCAATGAAACTTTGCCAGTGGCAGTGAAAAGCTTTTAAAATGTTATAAAATATTTGGAGGACCAACACTCAAAAGGGCTCTTTCTGGAAATGTAGATGCTATCCATGTGTGAATTAACTAAATTAACTAGATTAACAAGGTAATTGTAAATCTAGACTGAAAATCTAGCTCAAATAAATAATAACTAATGTAATAAATTGCATAAAGCATATAAGTATCTGGGTATTCCTTATTTGAATATAAGTGCATATGAAATGCATAATTGACTCATTCATATAGACTAGATATCTAATTGGTTAATTATTGTTTATTTTATTACTCTTAACTGAAGCTATCTACAGTGGGTATGGAAATGCAGCCATTAAATGCAGCCATTTGCTAAAATCAACAAAAGGTTATTTTATTTCTCATTAATGTACACTCAGCATCCCATCTTGACAGAAAAAACAGGCATGTAGAAATTTTTGCACATTTATTAAAAAAAGAACAACTGAAAACTAAGTACTCAGACTCTTTGCTGTGAAACTCATATTTAACTCACAAGCTGTCAATTTCTTCTTATTCTTCTTGAGATGGTTCTACTCCTTCATTGGAGTCCAGCTGTGTTTAGTTAAACTGATTGGACTTGATTAGGAAAGGCACATACCTGTCTATATAAGACCTCACAGCTCACAGTGCATGTCAATGCAAATGAGAATCATGAGGTGGAAGAAACTGCCCAAGGAGCTCAGAGACAGAATTGTGGCAAAACAGAGATCTGGCCAAGGTTACAAAAAAATTCTGCAGTACTCAGTGTTCCTAAGAACCAGCACTGTGGCCTCCATAATACTAAAATGGAAGAAGTTTGGGACGATCAGAACTCTTCCTAGACCTCGCCATCCTCCCAAACTAAGCAAACGTGGGAGAAGGGGTAAAGAAGAACCCAAAGATCAATGTGGCTGAGCTCCAGAGATGCAGAGAGCTTCCAGGGAAGATGGGAGAAAGTTCCACAAAGTCAACTATCACTGCAGCCCTCCACCAGTCGGGGCTTTATGGCAGAGTGGCCAGACGAAAGACTCTTCAGTGCAAGACATATCAAAGCCCACATAGACTTTGCCAAAAAACACATAAAAGACTCCCAGACTATTAGAAATAAGATTCTCTGTTTTGATGAGATGAAGATACATATGTGTGGAGAAAACCAGGCACTGCTCATCATTTGCCCTATACAATCCCAACAGTAAAACATGACGATGGCAGCATTATGCTATTGGGGTGTTTTTCAGCTGCGGGGACAGGACAACTGAAGGAAAGGTGAATGTGGCCAAGTACAGACATACCCTGGTAAGAAAACCTCTTCCAGAGTGCTCAGGATCTCGGACTGGGTTGCAGGTTCACCTTCCAACAAAACAATGACACTAAGCACACAGCTTAAATAACAAAGGGATGGCTTTGGAACAACTCTGTGACCATTCTTGACTGGCTCAGCCAGAGCCCTGACCTAAACCCTATTGAGCATCTCTGGTGAAACCGGAAAATGTCTGTCTACCAACATTTACCATCAAACCCGACAGAACTGGAGAGGATCTGCCAAGAAAAATGGCAGAGAATCCCCAAATCAAGGTGTCATTCCCAAGAAAACTTGTGGCTGTACTAGCTCAATAGGGTGCTTCTACTAAATACTGAGCAAACTGTCTGAATACTTATGACAATGTGGTATTTCAGTTTTTCTTTTTTAATAAATTTTCAAACATTTCTACATGTCTGTTTTTTTCTGTAAGATGGGATGCTGAGTGTACATTAATGAGAAATAAAATGAACTTTTTTTATTTTAGCAAATGGCTGCAATGAAACAAAGAGTGAAAAATATAAAGGGGTCTGAAAACTTTCCCTACCCACTGTGCTTTGAGACGCTACAAATGCGTTTACCAACTTCACAAGGCTATTTCACGTTAAATTTTTCCATCAGGTATGTCGCTCTTTAATCCACATCATTTGCAAACATGGCACTGGAGGCATGGCACCTGATAAGTAATTTCGTAAGATTAATTACTGCTCTGTGTTCCATACAACCCCCAGTTTATGTAAATTTGAATATCTGTTGTTCATTAGTCATAATTAATATTAGTTTTTTTTGTAGTAGTAATGCACCCAAACGACCATTATTATTATTATTATTACATATAATTATTACATTATCCTATAAATAAAATAAAAAAAAACAATGAAAAGAAATCCACGGCTTTTAGTACAACCATTCAGCAAAGTTATAATCATCCCTTTCTTATGTGTACAGTATGCCAAAACATTACAACAAACACCAAACTCACCAGACCGCTTATTATGGACAGGTTTATTTTAAGGTAAAGTCCATCTTCGGCTACTTTAATTTCTTGCAAGTGGCCATATGATTTAACAATGACCTAAATTAGCATGTGCATAACACAGTGACGTTTATTTATAAAAGACGAATATGTAGCACCTACTTCAATGTGCCCCAAAGGTTCCAGCTAGCAATGGCCAAACTGTTGTATGGAAAAATCCTAAATAGGATTGGTCAGATTTCTTGTACATTTACTAATAGATACACATTGCCAGACCCTTTAAAACACATAGAAAAGAATCTAATGGGTAGTTTTGGTTAGATAGTAACACACTCAGATTTGTCTTCATTCATTAAATACGTATTTATGTTATATAAGTAAGGCTTGACTGCACACAACTGGTTCATAAAGACATTAAGCATCTACGATGATATGGGCTGCTATGACAACCGGAAAAAAATGCTAGCGCCATAGTTGTGCATACCTCACAGCTAAAGGCAAAAACTCTAATGTTTAACAGTCTATATGTTAAGGTTGCATAAATGTCGACGTACTGTAAGGGCGGCACGTTGGTGCAGCAGTCAGTTTGATCTCAACCTCGGACTTCCGTCTGCATGGGTTTCCCCTAGGTACTTTAGGTATTCTCCCACATTCCAAAGACATACATGAAAACAGGAAGGAGCCGAAGAGTATACCTCTCGCCATCTTACAATGCTGTGATTGCAGCTATTCCCCAGGCCTATGTGAATAGCACATGTGGCCAATGTAATTAATGTCAGTTTACACATGAAACTGATCTATGACTACAGCTTAGTGGAGTTTGCATGTCCTCCCTGTGCCCATGTGGGTTTGCTCTGTTTTTTTTTTCCCAGATTCTAAAGATGTTAGGTTCATTGATAGCTCCAACTTACCCCATTATGAATGTGTCTAAATTATAAAATGCAACCTTGCTCCTGCCATGAATAGCTCGCTTGCTCATAACAAAGTTGTTTATTTTGCCATTTCGTGGCAAAATCAGAAGTGTTACAACCTTGTGCTTGATTTCAAGCACTTACCTCAAACCCTTCTTGAGCACTAACCTCTCATTTACTTTTTTAATTAAATATTTTCTAGCTACTCTTTCTTTACCTACACTTACTAATAATATTTTTTTTCGCTAAGTGTGTTCTACTGTGTTCAGCCGTACTAGCAGGGATAAGGGCATTTGTCAAATGTTCTATATTCTAAAGTGACCGCTTAGACATAATTTTAAAAAATAACGACATAACTTATTTTACGGAAAGCATAACATCGGAGGTATGAACTTTAGGCAGATCATTTTAATCATAAGAATGGATCACCAGAAAAAAGCAAGCCCAGATATAAATGTTTCATCACTTATCAATTGATTCAGATTTACCACTTTTCTGAATACTTTAACATATTTTAACAATACAGTCTTGTGATATAACTGCAGTAAACAAAAAATAAACCTTACATATACCCACTCTTGGATATTCTTACAATTTAACAATGTAAGTCATCCACTGTGGACCAACTGATACAGTTTAAAGGCAAACTATGCTAACTATGCTCATGGCAAACACTTATTTCATTTACTTGTATCGTTTTAAAGCCTGAGATTTACTGGTTTTCTGTCCAGGGTGTATTTTTGCTTCATCTGCCCAATTTGTGTAATTTTTCCATTTCTTTAAGCTTGTTTGCTTTATAGATTGTCCCTATTGCACAGTACTTAATATATACATTAACTATGTGGGCTGTTTTGTTAAATCATTAATGACACTAGTTTAGTTTGTTGAAATGGACCATTACATGAATATAAGGTCGCACTGTTTGGCTTATTTACAGATCTGTAGTTAATTACTGCTAAAGTGCTTGCGGCTTGGCATTGGATACCTCTGACATGTTCTGTAACTCATTCTCTGGCCAAAGAAGAGGCACACTCTTCTGAATCTAAAGTGAGTCTACTGCCTACTAGCACTTGACATTGTTAGACTGCAGTATGTGGTGATCACATTTTGGCTTTGGTATTTTAAATGTATTGGCATCTGTACTGTACTTTTTTGTTTATGCTCATTTATTTATTGTTAGTAACGTTTTTTCATCTGGGCAGGATTACAGCTGGTCCAGCGCCTCTCCCACAAACACTATGTGATCTATCATGGGCAGTGTGCCAGTCTGTCATGGGCATCTTTAGTATACACTGACCTCTAATAATGAATTATGTCCTGGTATACCTGCTACTTTACCACACAGTGTTTTTTAAACAAAAAAAAATTCCAAGCTTAAAAACTCTGGTGAAACTCTTACCTTTAGCTGGTTGTAAGGACTGCTGCGTGATTGACATCTCGCTCTCAGCCATGCTTTCTTGTTGATAATATTAATTTGATTTCATGAGTGTGAAGCAGTTTGGTACAGACGATCTACGATGAATTACAGTTTTGGACTGTTTCTCTACCAGCCTAATGTCTGTCATCGCATACTATATACAGGTATGAATCACTAATGTCCACAACACATTCTGTGGACATTACTTGAACTCTATTTTATACTGTACTTATACTATGACTATACTAGTAATGTAAAATGTATTAATATATTATTGCTTTACAGGAGAGCAATGTCTCAAAGCAGCTTTGCAAATATTTAGGCCCACAGCCATATCTAAGGAAGCCTAGGGAGGAAGATATTTTTGGAGAACTAAAGCTGCATTTGCAACCAACAGTTCTAGATACTTCTTGGTTTCTACTTTTCCTTTCCACTGTCATCCTAGGCTTGCTCAATTTGGAATTGGCCTTTAAAGATAATATAATGTTATAAAGCTGCTTTGAGACAATGCTACATTGTAAAAGGCGCTATATACATAAATCTGTCTTTACTTGACTAATTTTTGAAAACTTACCCCCTACGGTGCTTCCCAAGAGCTACATTCGTTATAGAGCCGTTTTGGTTTGTGATCGCACTGTTGGAAGAAACGCTTTGTGATGCTGAAGTGATGTAAGCTATGAAAAATTTTCATAGGTGACTCAAGATCGTACTGTACCTGTTTCTTCGCATATTGGTTCAGTAAAGCCTGAATTACACTGCCTGTTAATTTGTCTGTATCTTTTTTCTTGCTGGTTATACCTATTAAGGGTACCGGTATGTATTTTAAAATGGCTGTTGCCCCCAGTAAGGCACTTCCATCTGGACCTAATCTTACATTCACATAGCTGTCTTACTATGCACTGAGTAAAGTACCTACCTTGAAGTAGGAGCTAAAAAATTCCCTATACATGGCATTCTAAGAAATTGTCCCCATTTCCTATGGTGCAAATGTGCAAGAGAGGGAACATAGTTCTATGAACTATGAAAGGTTCTCCTGTGCAAAGGCACTTCAAGACTCAAAAAGCGACTCAACCTGTAAGTGCAAATCATTATCATGTTGGTCTTTAAAAGGAGCTAACCAACTATTGTATTTGGCAAGGTTATATATGGGTTATTTAGGTTAATGACTGCAATACTAAATATAGTAACCTTATCAGACCATGGATGAGCAGGTATATGCCAATAGATATTACCGTGGTCATCACAGATAGATAGACAGATAGACAATAGATAGTACCCATGGTCATCACAGAGTATGCAGTCTGTCATTTATCTACAGTGAAATGCTACACACAAGCTATAAAGTCATATTTATACCACAGAACAAATTTATTTCTGTAATTTAGCCTCCTGCACAACAAAGGAATTTCCTAATAATTCCTCAGCCCTGGTAAAGTGGTAGGAAAGAGCATAGCCAAGATCAACGTTCTTGTTCAGAGACTCGATCCATCTGGGAAAAAAAGCCCAGAAACTGCCTTAAGGTCTGGCCAATTCAGCCAAAGATAAACAGCCTTGTCATAAGGTGTGCTTCGCATCAAAAATATATTTGATCTTTGGTGAAAAGATCATCAGCCAAAATAAAGAGCATCACAAGACCAGCTAGGGGCAGCAACCTGCTCGCATTATTACTCATCAAACCATTCTAAATGTACATAACCAAACAAAGTGGTGCGTCTCCTCAAAGTAGGTGCACTTGATGTGTGAGAACTGCAAAGCGATGAAATCGAAACCCATGCAGAGTTTTGCAATCCAGCTGCTCCTGCAGCGAAATTATTCTTCCCACAAAGAGGTTGGAAAGAGGGAGGGAGCAAGGGAGTGGAACGAGAACAAAAGAGAAAGCTGTGATTGCCTTCTTCTCCACACATATACATCAAATTCCTTTTCCCTAAATATCCAGTGAAGGGTGTTTTCCTCTTTCCAGGGTTCACTTTGTGTTTGGTTCTAGTGTGTGGTATTGTCATTTGATTTGGTGGAGGCTCGACAATTGAAAACAGATGCCCTGTCTTTTGTAGTCATCTAGCAGGGAAAAGTAATGGAGAAAACAAAAAACAGGGCAAGGAAAACATAAAGGGGATCTGTTGCGACATGATGAAATGAGTCCGGGAAACAATAAGCACCAGACGTATTCCAGTTGGATGAAATTGTGGCCCTGTGCTTCTCTTCATTCTTCTCTGGTTTGTATAACCTAATGCGGCTTCTTTGCTTAATGATGCACCCCAATCACATTACAAATCAGTGCGATATGGACCTTGGGAGAAAAGCAGCCTTAAGTGGGTTTGTAACTCAATATGGTTGTATATTGCTGCTTGTTGGGAAATAGTATTTTTTTGCTACTTTATTTTATTCATGCATTTATTTTTTCAATGTTATTGTAATAAGGCTAAAATGTAAATCAATAAACCTTAACAGCTTACGGCTTTTCTCCCAAGGATGATACAATGATACGGTGGCTTGGTGTGTAGCAATGCCACCTCACAGGCAAATTTTAAAGTCAAATTTATTTATATAGCACGTTTTACAATGATGCATTTTCTCAAAGCAGCTTTACAATATTATATTATCTTAAAAGGCCAATCCCAAATTTAGCAAGCCTAGGGCAACAGTGGAAAGGAAAAACTCTCTAAATATAGAAGAAAGAAACCTTGGAAGGACCAAGACTCAAAAGGGGACCCATCCTCCTTGGGTGGCCTAGATGTTAGTTGAAGTTTTAGTAATAATAAAATTAAGTAAATGATACATTTAAAATCAATAATAAAATTTTAATTAGTGATATAATTCAAAATAAATAACTAAATTGATTTAAGATAATGAGTCCTCAGAGGTGGGTTATTGGAAGCACATTGTCTTCTAATAACTACATAATAGAGAGATTTACTGCACTCTGGCAGGACCCAGGCATGGTGGGACTGGTTATTGTTGATGAAGACCAGTAGAGTGATGCAAAGTAAGAAGGTCTTGGGTTCAATCACAGGAAAGCGTAACATCACCTTGTGTATAGAAATGCTGAAATAGCCACTGATGCCTATAGCAACATTAAATACTGGAAACACATAAACAAACAATCAGCAGCTAATATTTCTTATGCTGATAGGTGTATTAGATTTTTTTTATGATCAGGCAGCAAGGTGCACCCTGATAATATCTGATGTCTCTTGAGTTTAGCAGGAATGGTGTTGCTTCCTGAAGTGGTATGCACTTAAACCCTCCAGTTTTTAAACAATCGGAAGGGAGCCAATTGAATTAGGGGCAATGTACTCTGAACATGAGTATCTCTGAGTCTCTGTCAGTCTCTCACCAATCTCATTAGCCATGCATTAGCAGCTGTGTGGGGAAGGAAGGGCTTTTAATGGGAGCACTAAGGAAGTGTGGGGGAGCTGGGTGCCTAAGTGTCGAGGGGTTAAGCAAAATGCTGTGGACGTTGATGATTGCGTTTTGGGTGGAGACTGTCCACAGAGATAGGCTTGAACTGATGGTAAAGGAAAGACAGGAAAAAGGTGTGGGATTCATCATCTGAGCTTTTTTCCCTAGAACTCAATCAGGGCTTCTGCACTACTGAGCAGACTGCCATAAATTTCTATTCACTTCTTCAATCCAGTGTTGCAAATATCTCATTCATAGAGTCACTGTGACTCAGCTCATCTTCACTCTGCAATTTCAATCTCACTCTCATAAGTTAGTCATATAGCAACCCTGACGTTCATGAGCTTTCGCTTTGTCTGCGATAACAGTAAGAATCACTCACTTCTGTGCGACGAGTAGGTCGTGACACACTACCTTGTTTTGATGTTCCATCCTGACTTCTATGAATGTATTTTCCAGTTCCCATTCAATTTCTGAATATTCCCTATTACAGAATCTCTGCCAGTTTTTTTAAACAGGCTGTTGAATGAAATGGTCATTGACCGGACATTACATTACATTTTGAAATATACCCTCATTTTTGTGAGCAGTATATATGACAGCGCGACACTTGTAGGGTTTAGCAGAGTACTTTACTATTTCACTGCTCTGCTTGTGTCTGTGCTATTTTTTTTAAATAGCCCTCAATTTCTCATTGGTATATTCTTTAGCATTCTTTCTGGATTTCTGGATTTATTTAAGGTGTACTGGAGGTCAGACATAATGAAAGTGTACGTTTTTTGAGAGCAATCACCACCTACTCACCATGAGTCCAAGGACCGTGGTTCAAACAGGCCAATGGGTTTCTGCTTTACCATCACATTTTGTCTTGTGAAATCAAGTCATTTGTCACTGTATGCTATAACAGAGTCATAGACTGGCAGAAAATCCAATTTCAGTTAAGATTCAGAGCTTTGTTTCCTCTAGTTTGCTCTGAAGTTGGTCACAGCGCACCCTCAGGCATGCTTTGAAGTGTGTGTTGGCTGGGCAATTTGCCTTGAGAATGCAATTGTTCAAACAGCTTAATAACTGTAATTGACATTATTATTTTCTGAAACAAAAGCTGTGATGTGCTCTATGTGTACCTGGTGAATTTCCATGTTATTTCACTGGATGAAATTAGTGGTTAATACACCCCCACCCCCCTTCATATGCATGGTAATGTAGTAATGTAGTTGAGAATCAGAAGCCACTTTAAGGCGTAAGCTGTTTCTCTTTTGACAGAAAAAACAAGAAGAATGGCTTAACATAACTGCTGCAGATAAACTGTGAAAATATTACTAAAAAATAAACTACTAGCTAAAGGATGTGAGTATGCCTGGTTGTCTTTAATTGTTAGAATTGTTTCCATAGTTTGATGGCGATGTCAGGATTATGCATAAAGCAATCTGGTTTATTAAAAATTCAGGGTTCAGTGTAAACTTGCTTATTTGTAATTCACATATAAATAAGCACACAATAGCTAATAGATTAGTTATTCTAAAATAAGTTTACATTGTGATGTAAATAAGCAATGGTTTACTAACATCATAAAAAAAGATTATCATGGTACTATTTTGAAAGAAAACGTCCTACTACTGAGTTTTATTTCCACTGTATTATAACTATACTTGTTAAATCTAGCAATTCTCTTTAACGTTTTCATTCGCATCCATATGGATTTTCGCTTACTTTCTGCAAGCCAAAAATAAAACCACTTTTGTCTGCCTGTGAACTTTGCACACGTACAGAGAGGTCAATATCAAGCAATAAATATTTTGTTTATGAGGTAATGAAACTGTGGACTTGCTTTGCTTTATATTTGTGCTTTGCCATCATTTTCATGCATGTCTAGCTTTAATAGCAGATTTGTTAACAGATAATGTTATTGGTTTGTATTGGCACCTGACATAAGCTTGCTCAACTGTGCAAGCTATTTTTGTGCTGCTGTCCCAGTGGTAAACCTTGTTTGCTCTGGGCATTCAGGAAATTGCTATTGTTGAACCCTTTAGTCTAAATGATGCACACAGGAATCGGGGCAAAATCAAGGACAAATACGGTAAACAGATCAGGGGGTCAAACACAGTCAGGGTGGTAGACAAGTCCAAGACAGAAAACAAAGGCAAAAAGTCAAAATCTAAAAACTAGCAAACCAGGCAGGAAACAGCCAAGAAACATCCATCAATCCATCCCACCATTACCTTCCGGTGACCACCTGGAAACTCTCTCTCTCTCTCTCACATACACACACGCACAGTCGAACTAAAGGGCGACTTTAGATGCACCAATTAACCCAACACGTCTTTTTACTGTGGGAAGAAACCGAAGTACCCGGAGTAAACCCACGCAGACACAGCAAAGATATGCAGATTTCACACAAAAAGGATCTAGGCCGTTCCACTGTGGTACTGAACCCGGGACCTTCTTGCTGTGAGGTAGAGGTGCTACTCACCAAGATGCTCAGTAGAGAAATACAATGAGAGTAAGTCTTAAATGAAGAACCAAATCGAGAAACAGGTGCAAGTACAGGCAACAATGAAGGTCAATTAGTGTGAAGCAAAGAAGAGGCTAGGCTGCAGGTGTGTGCATGCAGGGAGTGAAAGTCCACCATAACCCAAGACTTAATCAAAATGAGGTAAGAACAAGGGAAAGCCTGCTTATGATCCCAAGATTGGACTCAAACACTGCATCATTTATTTGGCATTAAAATAAGGATTGTAACATCCTGAAAAAAACATCACATGTAGGCCTTGGTATGGTGCTGATTCTGTGAAGGTCTAGAAGTTTGAAGGTTCAAGTTCCAGCACTGCACAACATGTCATAAAAGTAGATGAAAACATAGTGCTACATAAAGCTGCACTTGCATGTGCTTTTCAGTGAAATATTAGTAATGGGGTTAATAGAAGTCTTTGTTGCTTTTCAAGAGATAGGAACTATGGGATGATTTTAACAGGGCTACTTACAATGCCACGTTTTACTTCTCACTACTTTTACTCTTGATGCATTTGAGGCATTCAGTACACCGCAGCTGTTAAAGGACACGATTGGTGCCACTGGTTATAAACTTAGGCTACAACCCAAGGCAGTGGCCACAGTTTTTCCACACCAGGAACCTTATGCCCAGGGAATATCTAGCGAGAACCGTGGGAAGAAATGTGAGAGAAAACAGACGCTGGATGCCAGTCAGATGAAAATATTTTGTTAAGTATTGAGTTCTGCGCATTTAAGTGAAGTGCTAAGCCAGAACGTGGACAGATGCCACCCAGGCACTCTATGCTTTGCCCTCAGGTCTTTTCTCCTCATTTGATGAGGGGTGGTCTTCTGTATCTCCCTCTAGGGTGATGTCAGAGTTTGGCTTGTGATCTGGCTGTGGAGTTGTTTATCTAGCCAACACTTGTTCACATCTGTTGTAACAACAACAATGGTGTTCGATTTCTATAAAAAAATGCAATATTTGTGTGTGTTGTTTACAATGTATCTTAATTGTTTAGTCATTTACATCACATTAAGACCTACAAGGCGGTGTTCCTTTAGAGGTTCTTTGAGAAACTGTGAAATGGCTTTTCCAACATCTTATGCTGAAAACTTTTCATTACCTTTTTTCTTGTGTCATGTTGAATTTGTGTGTATATGTGTTTGTGTGTGTGTTTGCTTGTAAATATGTCATAACCTTCCGAAATTCCCAGACCAATATTGTATAATATAGAGGCTAAGGTACTGGACTCTAGACCTGATGGTCCAAAGGTTCAAATCCCACTTTTGCCAAAGCTGCCACAGCTGGGTCCTTGAGCAAGGCCCTTAGCCCACAATTGCTTATATTGTAAAGACTAAAAGTTGTAAGTCAGTCTGGATAAGGGCGCCTGCTAAATGCCGTGAATGTAAATGTATGAGGGTGGTAAAATAGTCTGTTGGGATTGTGGTGGTCTAGAGGTTAAGGTGCTGGCTGTGGACCAGAAGGTCTAGGGTTCAAATCCCACATTTGCCACAGTTGGGTCCCTAAACAAGGACTTTAACCCACAATTGCTTGAATTGTAAGATTGTATTACTTGTACGTTGCACTGGATAAGGGCGTCCGATAAATGACATAAATGTAAATGAGAAATTGTGTAAAATGGTGAAAGAAGGATGCACAAGAATTGCCAAGGGTTTATTCCTTTTGCTACAGGAGAAAGACAACAGTCAAATGACATTAATGTGTTTGATAGTGTGTCAAAATGGGCAGTTTAGTAGGTCTATAAACGGCAACCAATGTCTAAATAGATGGTGACTCATGGATGTGACTGTGTCTGAAAGCCAGGTGCTGAATTGCACAGTTAGTGGCTGCATGCTTAGACTAAGTTAAAGTACGGATTAAGGAATGTCCTAAACCAAAGGCTTAGTGTACATTCTATTTTTCATTCATTCATTTACTTTCTTATCCGCTCTATCCTGGTTACAGATGCAAGAAACAACAACTATACATTTACATTTACGGCATTTAGCAGACGCCCTTATCCAGAGTGACTTACAGCTTATACAGTCTTACAATCCAAGCAAATTGTGAGTTAAGGGCCTTGCTCAACTGTAGCAACTTGGCATAAGTGGGATTTGAACCCTGGACCTTCTTGTCCAGAGGCCAGTACCTTAACCACTAGGCTACCACAGTCTCACTATAGACAAGGAACCACTCCAGTTTATGGCACATACATTCATACACACTTTCACACTAAGGGCACTTTAGAAACACAAATTAACCTAACACTGTATTTAACCCAACACAGTATTTTATTTATATGTTATATGTTTGTATGCAAAATAGATTAACCATAAGCATTAATAAAACATTGAAAATTGACTTATTCTGGCAGCACGGTGGCTGGGTGGGTAACACTCACAGCAAGAAGCTTCCGAGTTCCATTCCAGGGTGGAGCGGCCTGGGTTCTTACTGTGTGGAGTCTGCATGTTCTCCCCGTGTCTGCATGGGTTTACTCCTATTACTTTGTTTTCCTCTCAAATTCCAAAGACATGCATTTTAGGTTAATTGGTGGCCCTTAAAAGTGGCCCTTAGTGTGTGACTGTGTGTGTGTGCCTTATGATGGATTGGCGCCCCTTCCAGGATTGCTCTTGCCCTTGCGACCAGAGTTGCCGTATGGGCACGGGCTGGCACGCAACTCTGTGTGGATTAAGTGAAAGACAATGAATGGACTTATTTCAGAAATAGGTGAATATACATATAAAACTGTTTTTCAAATCACACATTTTCAGAGAAGAGTCCTGACACCTCTTAGCTAAAAACTAAAGTTAGTTAAAGTCTCCATAATATGTTAGAAAGCAGAGTAACAGATGCTAAAGTAGAACATTAGTTAGGGTACTTTCTGAAGGTGTAGCCTAAGGCATGTACAATGGTTTCATGAACATATTGAGCTGTCTGTGATCACAGCTTTTTGAGAGCTATAAACACACTGTAGCTATTATTTAGTTTATTTCATAGCTTTGCTGATAAAAAGACCCAAGTTGATTTTCTGTTATGTCTATTTGAGCTTATATTTTTATTTTTGTATTATTTTACACAGTTGTCAAAAAATAATGACAGAGACAGGGACATTAATGACAGGAAAATAATTACCTCTTAAACAGTTGTGGCCAAAGAAAACAGATGTTTGGCTGTGATGGTCATCTGTACCAAACTATTGGACGCTCTTTTCAGATGCGCCTCTCTGAACATATGGTAAATACAATCGATTCCGGTTAATCGGACCACATCGGAATGCGATCGATTTGGTCCTAATAACCAGCTGGTCGGATTAAACAAACATGCCCTATATTACAAGATGGGACGTGCTATGTAACATATTAAATGTTTATTTAACCTTTATTGTGCGATTTACACGTATAGCAAACGTACAAACAAGAACTACTGTTTCTTACAAACTTTGTTCATCAAAAAATGAATTTGCAACCAACTTTTTCGAAACGTTCTAACTAAATTCCAGTTAACGGGTGGTACAATTAAATTGTCAATTCCAACTTCAGTTACCTGTGATGAACAACAAAAGTATTGAACATTCTGCGTTGACAAGAATCTAAACTGCAAATCTAAACTGCAATCAATTTTTGAGGCAATTCTGGTCTTCTCTGATATGCTACATGACTACCTTCCTATTGAAAAAACTTGTCCTTGATCCAAGATGGCAGCCATGTTCCAGAAATAGCCTAAAAGATAGGCCCCCCTCACCCATTACTTGCTGGGGTATTTAGATATGTAATTTTGCCTTTTGTTTCTGAAATAAAAGGGTTTTCCGTGACTTTTGACTCACACTGCATATATTTAAAAAAATAAAACAACCTGAGAATGTTTACAGTGGCTTTTAGCAGTCTGCACTGAGCGAGAGCTATTGTACGATTGTTTTGGCTAGAGAATGCATACAACTTGGATGTTTTGCTTCATTCATTCGAGCAAGTGCATCGAGTGCCGACACACAACACATGTTGAAACCATTTTTTTTTCTCGTCAAAATGCAACAAAATATATAATACTAAGTTAAGGTATAATAAGTGACGGCTCCACAAAAAGCCTCAAGAAGAATTCCGTCTAGATTGTTGTGCAAAAAAGTGGATCACTCATGTTCTGTTCACAATGGTTGGCCCTTTGGTTGTAGTGGTATGTACTTTTAGATCAACATGTTTATAAAGTGGTTCTAGATGACCACAGGTTGCCTTTTTCTACGAAAAACACAACATTCCCATGTCCTAAGAGCAACTGTCGGGCACATATGGAAAAATTGAGCATGGCGAGCGTGATGCAACACTGCCACGGTTTACCTAGCCAAAATAAGGAGACCTTACCCATAATTATGCATTATTTGGAACATCAGAAACCAGGCAGAGCTCCCAGTTAGTGGTAGAGTGGATGGTGTACAAGACTGGCATCCACTCTAGGTCATTAAAACAACACAAGACTTGTGATATCTACTGATCCAGGGTTGTAGAGCTTGAACGTGATATTTATTTGGTATGCATGATTTTGGCATCCTGTGGCAAAAGCAGTAGTTTTTGGCAACTCAGCATGCTTGTGAGACTCCTAGTGAATTGCCTTCTTTCAAATAAAATATAGTGGTGTGGAAAATTAAAAAATATTTAGGAATGTTATTAGTGATGATAATTAGACAATACTTTGGTAATGTGTATCTTTGGTGTAAAGTATTATACTTTTTATGCAGAATGATTTTGCTAAGGTGTGCTGAGTGTGTTTTTTGTGCTGGTACCTTGGCTGGGTTCTGCATGGTAGTGAAGTAAGTTAGAGGTCGAGCTGTCTTTAACAACAACCAATTTCTGACATAGTTTGCCATCTTTTAAGCAACATTGTTCTCTATATTTATTTTCTTTATACTGTCTGCATACCTGGCTAAATGACATAGTGACAAATTGAACCATTAAGGCGTTAACACGTGTGGTTTTTCTCAAGTGTGTAACATACTTGACAATGTTATACATATCACACACCCCTAATAGAAGCTCACTTGAACAGTATTGACTCTGATTGACACAGTAAAACAGGAATATCCTCCTTCCCACACACAGATCAGGGTCAGTTTAGGTCTCTTGGACTTGGCATGGATAGACGGCGTATTGCGGAAGCTTATATCTGACTTTTTTGATTCGTAACCTTTTCACATTTCCGTCGAGGGCTCCACAAGAACTGAGCATGGTTTGCCAGGTTTGTTTGCAAAACATGTCAGAGTCAGAGTTTGTTTGAAGTGACAGAGAAATAAAGAATGAATGTGAGTCCATGACAGATAGAAGCGGATTGAGAGAATGCGAGAGGAAGAGAAAGAGAGAGCGGTTATCACTCCACATGGGATTGCATTGTGAAAACAGCTGCTGCTGGCGGAACAGCATGTTCTTTCAGGCTGAACGAAAGAGAGCGAAATAGGAGAGTTATGGAACTGTCTGGAAGAGTCCAGCCCGCCGCACAGTTTGACCCACCCACTTCCTGTCTCTGGTACTCAACGAGGGCCGGGTCAAGCCTCTGCAAGGACAGCACCAGAAAGCTTCTGAGATTGTTGACTTGATGTGCTAACTCTTTCATGAATGTGTTTGATGTGTGTATGAATGCAGACTGTTTCTCATGCTTCTGGCTCACTCTCTTATTTTTTTGAGCACCATTTGTTCACGAGATGCATTGATTTACGTGTAAACAGAGACAAATTACAAATTATCTTATTCACGTCCACGCCCCTAAACATTTATGAAGCTATGCTGCTAAATCGGATTTCTAACATGCCGTAAATCGGCCATGGTAGAATCCAGAAATGGGTGTTTCCCGCAAGGACAGTAAGTCAACAGCAGGAAAGGCAGCAGTTAGTGATTAATGCTTCAGTGAGCATTTGATCCAGCAGCCCCTTCCTCCTCTGCACGGCTAGAAACAGCACAAGGGTGGCACTCGTGTTTGATCCAAACACAGACAGCTCGCTGATGTCTGGTGATGCGAGGTCAAGGCTGATGGACATGCTGATAGATGGATCGCTACTCACCCTCGCCTGTCTACTCCCCAGCATGCATTGAGAGACACAACAAACAATGCTATGTTTGTGCCTAAAGCTAGCAGAGCATGGTCATTTCAGAGTGTCATTTCAGAATTATCTTAGGTTAGGAATGCAGTAACATTTATATTGATGTCATTAAGAAGACTCCCTTATCCAGAGCAATTTATAATTGAGATTTACAATCCAAGCATTTGCGGGTTAAGGTCTTTGCTCAAGGACCCAACAGTGGCAGCTTGACAGAGGTGCGATTTGAACCCTTGACCTCCTGGTCAATAGTCCAGTAATTTACAGAATTGGAATTCAGCCTGGACGTAAATGTAAATCCATCCTGGGTAAGGGTGTAATGATACACTCTGCTCATGCACATTTTCTTAAATATATTTCAAAATGTCTCCAGTCTTCTAAAGTTTTAATACAATAAAATTTTAAATTAACAATGTTAAATAATTCATAAATGAACATTAAGAAAGCCATTCTGTTTCAGTTTCAACAAATATTACTGTTTTTGAAATGGTGCTGTAGGAAAATCTTTGGCCAGCAGTAGATTAGAAATAAATTTGTTGTAGCAATGGATGCCACGTTGATATTTTTGCACTTCGAAAAAACTTGATCAAGAATGATCTTTTTTAGATGGTTAGCAACATTTTAAGAAGGGAAATATGGTGAAAAGGCTAAGATATATTAAAGATTATAAAGACTGGAATGAAGATCAGCAGAAAAGAGTATTATGTAGTGACAAATA
Organism: Parotocinclus spilosoma; assembly: GCA_033117975.1. NCBI lineage: Eukaryota > Metazoa > Chordata > Actinopteri > Siluriformes > Loricariidae > Parotocinclus > Parotocinclus spilosoma. The sequence continues at coordinate 6,609,713 of JAVSBV010000001.1, forward strand.
TTGTCATTTTAAAATGTTTGGGTTCAATCTTTCAACAATATATTATAGATGTTCATTATATAATTGCTAAAACAGCTTCTAATTGTGGCCTGAGATGTTAGTGTGCACAGTACTGTACATTAAATAAATATGGCAAACCAGATCAAAGGGCACTGAAAAACTGGTCACGCATTTATAGATCAGGTCACACTAGAACAGATTTATATTTTAAAATAAGTGTAAATAGCTAATGGTCTTCTTGCACAATATATATTAATGACCCTTTAGTATCTTGCTTGATATGATGGCAGGTTGTTTGACAGGTTGCAGTGTAATTCATTCATTCATTCATTCATTCATTTTCATACATATGTTGCTGTACAGAATAGTTGGAGACCATGGTTTGTTTGTTTATTCAATCATTTAATGATGCAAGGTTACATTAACACTCAAAGTAGACTTGGGGTTCAGATACTGGATTCTGAGCCAGAAAGTTCTGGGTTCAAATCTTCCCCCTGCCAAGCTACCACTGTTGGCTCTTTGAGCAAGACCTTTAATCCACATTTGCTTGAATTTGGATCTTGGATCAGTTATAAGTTACTGTGGATAAGGGCATATAATAAATATTGTATTTATTTATGTTATATCTGCTATATTATCCCTGCTTATGCTGGTCAGGGTCATGGGCTGGGCACTAGCTTGCAAGGCTGGGCAGGGGTTGCTCTTGCTGCACTGGGGAGTAATTCCCACCTCCAGCCTCAACTTTCAAAGGGTGTGCTCACATTAGGTGATCCATGCCATACCTGTGCACAATTGTCCCCCAAAGTATAGTTTGTTTGAGTAGTGTGCCCCAGTGCAGTACATTGAACTGTGTTAAGGCATGCATGTGGGCTTGTTGAGTTGGACTCGTGGACAGTGCACATGTAGTGAGGTTAATATTAGTTATGATGTAATTGTGGTTGGGTCCAGAACATTTAAGCACAATGTAAAGGCAGGCTAGTGAGTGAGTGGGAAGAGGGGACAATTATGATTTGGCATGCTAAAAGGTAAATGGGCATAGTATGAGTACGCCCTTAGACACCCCAGCTATGCCTGTGTGACTGATGGCCTGGTCAGGAGAAACTGCCCAGACTTGAACCTGGGTGAGCTAGAATTAGATTGCTGTGCCACTTGAGTAACATTATTCTTGCTATTTATTCCTATCATTGAGTGCAGTCGTGTTGATTGCTACTCTTGGCGACTAAATGGATAGTGTTTCTCTTCTGTTCAGGACTTCTTAATGTCTTTTTCATGAATTCTTAGATTATATCCATTAATCTCATTACTTCCTTTCCCCTCCTCATTTTCCTTTAACTGATCCAGACATAAATTTAATTTCTGATGAGCTGCTTCTTCTCAGGATATGTCCAAAACATGAGAGCTTTGTTATGTTCGAGTGAAACGTGAGGTTGGGATTTAACCAAGGTTCAATTTGTTTGCTTTCTTTGTCATCCAAGATTCTCTTAACGTTCTTTGCCAGAGTTTAAGTAAGACATTTCCATGTACAGTATGTATGTGTACTACTTTTTTCTAAGGTGTTTAGTTTTTGTGTCAGCAGTTGTTGGCTTGACTGCTAGGCAGGTGGTGGTCTTTTGGCATCAGCATGTCCAGCATGAGATCACTGGTTTAGTGTTAACTCCCTCTAGGCTAATGATTGACCAAGGCCTTCCAGTAGGGTCTTGGGTAACACCGATCTGGCTCAGAACTGCACATGAGCTCACCATTGAACTCATGGTGCATGATTACGTAGGGATTGATAGGAAACTGTGTGTTTATAATGGAAGAGAGGGACACTATGTCATCCTGGCCCTTTGATCAACATAACATCAGGACTCTAATGTGCTTGCACTGTAGAGTGGCTAAGAGTTATTGTAAGGGAAAGTGATTATGCGTAACACAGCTCGGTGCCATTAGGATGGTGTTTGTGTCAGGCGTGGGCATTCAGTTGGAAATTTCTCATTAGACTGTTTCTAATGTTTCAGTCTGGCTTGCAATCACAAAGCAAATTGAATGGAGTGACCTCTCAGACTGGAGCATGTTGTGCTTTCCTTACAGTGGGTTGAAGAGCTCTTATATATAATATCAATATCATCCTGGAACAATTCATCTTAATTACCAAACTGTAATCAAAATCGCCATTGCCTATAGCTTGTTACTTAAGGCTAGTCACAATCAGTAGTTCTCTTGGACAGCCTACCATATAAATGTAGCTACATTGCATATATATTGCATGACTAAATTTATGTGAACACCCAAACAGGCTTTCATTTGGCATTACACTTTATATATGTGTTGAATGGGGTTGAATTCAACCCTAAGCAGTAGTGTAACGCTGCCCCAGGATACAACATTTCTGCTTATTAAGCCATTTAATGCAACTGCATTTTATACCACCAGGGGGTGGAATCATGCATCATACTCTCATACATATTTAAAATTCCTATTATCTTTTTTTTTAATTGCAGTACACTAAAAATTTTTTTTTAAAAAATCTAAAAATCAATACACATTATATTGAATAGTTATTCTTTGGAATTTAAAAGGGAATGTTTTTACTTGGATATTTATTATATGGTGAAACTACAATAGAGCATTGTAGTTACATTTTTGTTTCAAATTCTAAAAAAAATAGAAATTTGTTTCACATTGTTTATACTTCAGAAATAAAAAAATGAGAGTAGAGCTAGCCCCCATTTTACAGTTGTACATTTTCCAGTGTACAATATTTTAACTTTATAATTAGAATGTTATAATATATATGAATAAAGATTCAGCAGAAACCATATTCTGAATTTTCAATTTCAATATTTCCCCAGGAAAGCAATATGCAGTTTGATAGTCTACTGTACTCGCCCATGTTTAATGAGAAAATCACGAGTACCTGACATAGGAAGTCATATGGCAGTCCCTTGCTCGAGCGTAGACTAGTGCCAGACTAGTGTGGTGATCTTAGGCTTGTTTGCTGATACTTGATCATAGAAACCTCAACCATGAAGCTCCAGACAAAACAGTTGTTTTATTGCTTTTGCTTTCAGAAGCAGTTAGATCCTGGCAGTGAGATCTTCAGGTTCTATGTGCTTTTATGACCATGTGGCTGAGGTGTTATTGCATTGGGTGGGGTTGAATTTTAAATGGCCCTTTCCCAATGAATGTCTGTGAACAGCAGATGTACTAATTAGACAAACCTACTAATAAAAATGGGTGTCTACATGTACTTGTTTATGTAATGACCTTCAGTTATCCACCTGTAATTTAGATTTCTATATTGATAGAGGATTGTACACAGGTGTGTATGTTGGGGTGGGGTGTCACATAAAGAGATTAGCGATGTGGTCCAGTTGTATCAGTGAGATCTGTCATCTCCTCTCCTCTCAGCATGTCCTTTATGTCCTTTATCATTTTCTATTGGCTGTAAAACGGGGGCCATGACAGATAAGCCTTGTGTGTGTGTGTGTGTGTGCGTGTGCGTGCCTGTAAAATAACTGTATCAGGATCACAATAGCTCAGAATATCATAGCACTAGTGTTAAGTGTTAGTGGAAGCAATAAGAAATGTGTGTGTATTAAATGATGGAACAGGTGAAGTTGAATTATGAGTAAAACAGAATGAAAACGGAAAAGTAAGTAGAATTCTCCTTTTTATCAGAAACCTTTAAGAGAAGGTAAGGCTTGTATATGTAGTATACCAGGAGTGTGAGTATGGGCAAACATATGACATGACAGCATTTTGATTGGTCGCTATAATTATTTTTTTATTCCCCTCCACTAAGTATCCTGGTGTGGGTCACAGTTGGTCTGGAGCTTATTCTAGAATCTCATTGGCTTGAACTGGCTTATTCCATGGACACAGAATATGACATGGCATCAAAAACACACTCTGTCACACCTACCAGCCTGTTTTTTGGAAGACATAAGGCAATCTGAATACTTTAAATGAACCCACACATAAACTCCACACTGTCCCAGCTCTTTCTAATTTGGTATTGTATGTTGCAGTAATGTTAATGTAACAGTGTTTTTACAATAAAACGTCATGCAAATGATTTCTACGAGTCTGTAGTAATACTGTAAACGCAAGTAATGAATTAGTGGTTGGAAAGGCAGACACGTTTGTTTGAAGAAAGCCAAAAATAAAGAACAGTCTCTATTCCAAATCTGAGTTGACAAGCTCGCCTGGTAGGGCAGTTAGTATTCAACTGAATGGCTCTTTAAACTCCTGCCTCTGCTCGTGGAGACATAGCCTTGACTGGCTGTTGAGGTGATCAAATCTGGAAGCAAAACAAAATACAATAGCATGAAACAAAACAATTAAATGCCGCAAGTACATGAAGTAATTAACATGGAAATCTGTTCTATTTATTAACTGTAACACCATACATCTGGCAGCACTGGAAAGTGTCTTTTCCAGTTTGAGTCTGTTTAAACCCACTGTGCCTGAAGATAAAGACAGTCATTTTTCCTAGTCATTATATTTCTTAATACCCTTGTCATTAAGGCAAACGGACATTAATAGACATTAAATAGCGCTTACTAGTATTGCCTATGAAGCTATGGTTAGATCTGAAACAAGAACTCAGAAGCAGTTACCAGGCTCTCTGAGCACCATGCAGCATAAAGCAAATGTATTGTCTCAAGCAAAAGTCTGTGCACCCTTGGTCAAGTGGCATTATGTAGATTTTCCAAACCAAAAGGTTTACGAGGTACAAATGAATATTAAATTTTTCTGCTAAAGGTAATACAAACCAGCAGCTCGTGGGTAGCACCACTGCCTCACAGCAAGAACGTCCCAGGTTCAATCCCCAGGTGGAGTGACCTGGGTCCTTCCTGTGTGGAGTCTGCAAGTCCTCCCCATGTCTGCGTGGGATTACTCTGGGTACTCCGGTTTCCTCCTACAGTCCAAAATCAATTTGTGTCTCTAAAAAGTGGCCCTCAGTGTGTTACTGTGTGCGTGACTGTGTGTTAGCCCTACGATGGACTGGTGCCCCGTCCGTGGTTGTTCCTGCCTTCGCGCTTAAAGTTGCCGGATGGGCACCGGCTGGCCTGTGATCCCGTGTGAACTAAGCATAAGATAATGGATGGATCGAATGGTAATACAAGCCTTTGAAAATGCATGGAGAAAATGATGCGTGCAAATGTTTGGACACCTGTCGAAATGATCCACTAACGCTTTGTAACATCTAAGGAATTAATAGACTTCTCAAAGGCACATTTAAATTTGCCTGAGTATTTTTCCCATGCTGGAGATTGGTAGCATGTGCGAGTGAGTGGGGATGTCGTATTTTCCAGACCGACGTGATTGCGCCTGGTCTGCTCCCCTGATTGCTTGGGGTAGAGGAGATTTACAGGCGGAGGCAGAAGCCATTGATCAAAGTTTGAGGACAGCAGCAGCCCGAGTGTCTCAGCAGAAAGCACAAATCAACAGCTGTAACCTTTCACTTCTTATCTCTCCTTCTCCCTCTCTGTCTTCGTCTCCCTCACTCCGTCTTCATCCTCTCCCTCCCTTCCTGTCACCCTCTTCTCCTAACCCCATCTTCCTCTCATGAAAACAGAACTCGGTCACTATGTATGTGTGCGTCTGCAATAGTGCGGCCGTGTATGTCGATCTGGGGAAGAATGCATTAACATTTATGACTCGTGATGGTGGCCTTGATAGTGAGACAGGGTTGACACAGACACTAGTCCCTGCTGGCCCATTGCTGCACCACACTGTCACACACACCAGCCATTAAGATGCAGGCTAACGGCTCCACTGCATCCATTAGAATAAAAGTGTGTTAATGGCCCTGTTTCAGCTGTCTGTTACTGATTAGAATAAATAAGACTAGGTAGAGGGCTGGAGCAGATGAGCCCTCACGCTCTGGCTCTGACCTGACAACCTCATACACCATTCCCAGACCACCAGCTGAGAGAGTCCTGACCTCCACTGTCACCTCAGAGCTCTCTGTATATTGGGGTGTGTGTGAGCACAAGCATCTGTGTGAACATTACAAGAAAGCTGAGCAAAACATTTAGAAAGGGACTGATGACAATCCGAATATGACTCACATACGGGCTGTGATTTAGCAAATTCTGCGAAGCGTGCGTCTGTGTGCCGAATCTCAGGTCTGGCACACAAACACACGGCTGAGTGAAGGTGTTTTTCTATGCCAGTGTGCGAATTGGATTTGCATGTGTTGTCCTTGTTCAGGCGGCTGGTTGGGAGGCAAGCTTGGATGCTAATGAGGTTGAATTCATCTGGCTGCATGGTGATCTGAGCCCATTTAGTGGCTGCTCTGCACGCTTTTTGCTGACTCGCCCAACTCAGCCTCTCAAAAGAACTTCTAAATAACCTTGGCTCCCAAGCTGATACCAGTCCTGTGTCCTGCTAGGAAGGAGAGAGTATGAGAGAGAGAGAGTCTGCATTACCTGTAATAACCTGAAGACAGCATGGTCTCATTTGACAGTCTAACAGATCAGTGTGGCTTTGATGAGTGCCGTTAGGAGAATGGACCTGCCTGAATATAGGCCAACTGTAAAGTTCAGTGGGGAAGGAATCGTGAGCTGGCCCTGTTAATGGGGTGAATTGAACAGAAACTTAAGTACCACAGTGAGTGGGTTTATATGATTTAACAATCCAATCATAATAAAATATCTGCAGCTACTGTACCTGATTATTCAATTGGTCATGTAAACATCATAATCCGATTCCTCAGATCTGGATAAGGCCTAGAAAACAGATTAAGAAATCTGATTAAGAGAGCTGGACTGTAACGCATGTTCCCCCGTACCCTGATTTCAATCAGTTCTCTCAGTCTTTGTATGCGAGTAAACATAACCGTATAGAGGGAAGAGCTGTCACAAAAACAGGTAGCAGAATGACACATGGTTGCCAGATCCACTTATTTTAAGAGACTTCACTTATTTTGGGCTTGTTTTCACTGAGTGTGTTTACATGCACCGGAATTACATGACTTACTCAGGCAATAATTAGACTTGTCAACTACCAAGTAATTCCACAGAAAGATGTAAAGTAAAAGTGAAACTTAAAAATGATTTCATTCTTAAATTCCTCAAGCATATAAAGTTTTTCAAAATCTACTAAAATGTTTTCAGTATCAGATTTCATTTTAACCTGAGTTTAAATCCAGGGTTGCCAGATTAAACCACGTTAAAGAGAGAAAAAACAAAAATAACTAAGGCAACTATGTTAAGTTACCTTTGCATGCATGCACAGACAGGAAACCAACTGAAATTCAACTACTAGTATACATGCACCGGATGATTGTCGGATTTCATACTCCGATTTCTAGACAATAATCCGATCTGGGAAATTGAAGTATGCTGTTTACATTAACTTTTGGATATTCAGATAACTGCAAAAATATGACTATGGTCAGATTATTTAGGTGAATGCATATGCACTCATAGACCAGGTTACATGTTTCTCCCACAGGATCTGGCAACCTTCGAAGTAAATGCAGCATCAATTAAACACTTTTGGGAAATGCAGTAAATGCTCATGGAAATAAAATCTATGAATAAATTCATTATTCATTAAAGGTCGAAGGTTACATCAAATACTTACTAGTTGCAAAGTAGAATAATGAAGTAGAATAAATGTGATATATGGGTGTCCACATACTTTTGGACATGCTGTGTTTGAAATCCAATTAAAACAATCTTGTCTCCACACATACAAAAATATCCATGAGATCAGGTTCACTGAAGCTTTGTTGATATTAGTCACAGGCTGGAATTTCAAATAAGCAGTGGAACGAGTGTTAAATTGAACATTATTTACTTGATTTTCCGGTGTGCACAACATAACGACTCCTTTGGTGGGAAAAGTATGAAAGAGGGAAACAACATTATTAGCTCTGATTGAGTTTTCCTGCCTACATGCTTCGAATGGTTTGAAACGTGACAGGCACGTATTGATAGACCTGCAGGTAACAGAGGAGGAAAACGGCAATGAATTTACACACCGTTTTTCCTTGGGGGAAAAGAAAACATTTCACAGGCATCAGTAAAATGGCTTCGATTTACATAAAACTCTGATTTGCAGTATACACTTGTTATATAGTAACCCTCGTGAGTACTTCTTAAAGGGAAATATCTTTATTTACACTAACATTGCAAACATAAGGAGATGTAAATAACAGATATGGAATTACATAGTAATGAAAACGTTAATAAAACATAAGCTCGATTGTGGAGACAGATGGGGCTTTAAAGCTTGATCGCCAGCAACAGCCATTGTCAGGGTAGTTCTATGCTGAAGTAATAAAAACATTTGGTCTGAAGGGGCCCTCCAAATGGTCTTGGATACTTAAATATTAAATATTTTCGACAGTATTTTTAAAAATGTAAATGACGATGTGAATTCATTCATTCCTGTATTTGTTGTTTTACCCATATAATCCACCAAAGCCAAAGAGTAACTGATAGCACAGAGAGCCAGTCCATCACAAGGCACACAAAAATACAGTACACTCAGACACTAAAGAGATAAACTAATGGAGAATGTCTTTGGAATGTGAGAAGAATCAGGAGTACTTGGAGGAAACCCACACTAATACAGAAAGAACATGCAACCACTACCCTTGCTTTGCATATGGTAAAGCATCACAGATACCTCTAAAACATGAGTCGAACACTACTATCTCACATCATCCCTAGCCTAAATACATATCACATATCACTCCCTCCATAAAATACACAACACCCCAGTGATTCTTCAGTTACTGACCAATTTATTATAATTATTCTATTGTATATAGCACTTACACTCCATAGTCATAAAACCAACCCAAAAAAATCACACATATGGTAGAACCAAAATATAAGCGTGTATGATAGAATATAAACATACGCTCATTGACAAGAATCAAATAATAGTGATAATATACCAAAAAGAGTTGTTGGAATCAAATGCAACTTTGGTAAATGTTACATACCACATGATTTAATTTAATGAAACTGTAAGGTAAGGCATCCTGTTTAGTTTTATTTTACCGATTGTCTTAAATGTTGATGCTATTTATTATTCATACCATTTCATTTTTTCTAAAATATTTATATACATATTATATTGTATTTTATTTATTATATTTGAATGATTATCTTTCATAATATTCTCTATCTTAACATTTATTTAGCATATGTTTATTAACTACTACTATAAGCCACTCACATATATGGAGTTTTGCCTTTCCACGGTCACCCTAGGATTGGTCAGTTTGGGATCGGCCTTAGATATTACAAGCTGCTTTGAAAAAATGTCCTATTGTAAAAAGTGCGATGTAGTTAAATCTGATTTTGACTTTGGCTTCCCATGTAGCCTTAAATCAATAACATGGTCCACACTGTGGACTACATGAGAAGCAGAATGTCGTAGCTTTGTGGACTTCCTTAGTTAAGCCCTCATTAAATGTGCAAATTGTCAAGTCTAAGGAAACCATAATGTTGTGCTTAGCCAAGAATAATCCCTTGGATCAAAATGTACTCGAGATAATCAAACACATACATTTTTAACTTTCACTCTGGCATCGTAAACTGTTGATGACCTAATTTTAAAGAAGCCACTGCAGGATGCGTCTGTTCATTGAGCTACTATCAAAACATTTTCTTTTTTGTCTTCCTTCTGAGAATGGTAGAGCTCTTTCTGTCCCGAGAGGTCCTTCCGTTTCCACTCAAAATAACCATGGTAACGGGTTATCCTTGCTCCAAACATCGCCATTGATCAGAGTGAAGTAGCGACATGGAGCGACCCTTTAACAAGCAAAACACATTTAAACACAAGTACCTCAAAAGAAGACTCCCTTGAACCACTGTTTTTTCATGGAGTCTAAAAGTAAGTAGATAATCCTGCAGGATGAGCATCCTGTCTACAAAAAATTGTTCCTCATGCTGGGAAAAAAGAAACTGCTCTAAGTCTGCTTCAGTTTTTGAATATTTCACCAAGACATCTTCCTAATTAAGTTTGCTTTGTTGGATTTTTTTACTTCCACATTTCAAAAAAACTCTCCCTTTTAGGGCCACTGTCACATCTCACAGCTCATTTGTGGTCTAGTGACGATGTCTAGGAAAGTAAATAGCACTAATATGCTGTATGTGTTCCTACATTTAATAGAATCAACTTTGCTATTTTGTATTCTTCTATAATTGAATATACTTTTAAGTACTTATTTAATCAACATCTAGGCCACCCATGGATGATCGGCCCCCTGTCTTCCTGTACTCCCAAGGGTATGTCCTACTACTTTCAGGAGTTTTTCCTTTTCACTGTCACCCTAGGCTTGCTCAATTTGGGATTGTCCTTTTAAGATTATATAGTATTGTAAACTCCTTTGAGACAATGCACCATTGTAAAAAGTGTTATATAAATAAATTTGAATTGAATTGAATTGAACTTTACAAGTGTTGATTGAATATGAGGATTAAAAAGCTGGATTTAACCAAAGGGTAGCTGAGGTAAAGCTAACAGGATGATCGAGATTTTTCAGACAGCTGTGTAGCCATGCACTTTTTGTACAGAGCCCCAGGGGATCGAAATCATTTTCTCTATATGCCATTGCTCTATCCGCTACCCCTAGGCCACTGCCCTGTAATCCAAATTCGGAGAGTCGCCACTCCAGTCCAGGATGTGCTGTTTATGTAAGAGTCCCTCTGGTGTGTGTAAAACATTTTCTCATGAACTCTCCTTTTGCCTGCGTCGCATTCGTAGCTTTTATTACGTTCCTCTTATTAACTCCAAACCCACCAGGATAGTCTGACCACATAGCAGATGTCATTTGTTCAAAATACATTCACATTCTTTCTCTCAGCCCATCCATCCCCCCAAAAAACTTTCATATTTCATTTTTGCTCTTATATCTCAAAAATGCTTTTTTTCAGTGATAATCCGGTAGGATCACTATTTATTGCATTTATTTAATGAAAAACCCAAGCCCCATAGAAGGCTAGGGGGTGGAGATGATGTGGAACTGAGGCTTTGTTCCTCTTGGCCTGCGCTCGTTATTAAAGCACATCAGGTTGAGGTGAATTCACCCAGATTTCACCCCACCCTGGCCCCATCTCCTTTTTAATTCTCTTAATCTTTTTTTTCCTTCTTTCCTTCCTCAGCTTCGGTCATCGATTACTTCAGTCATACTATTTATGGACCTCCACTTTCAAGAGCTCCCACTGCGACAGTTCAGCTAAACATGTTTTGTTTTAAGAGTTGTGTTACAGTGAACATCTTACATGGGTCAACACTGACTTAAAGACTTTCAAGTTAAATAAGTTAAAAGTTTGTTTTACGGTCCCAAATACATTTTTATATAAAAAAAATAATGCACATGTAAGCTATTATACATAACCATGGTTATTCATTCTGGTAGAAGTATACGTCCTCACAACATAATTGCACTTATTTTCCTTCTGTTGTATAGAAGCAAAAGATTTCTAACATAGTAAAAACATATCTTTGATCACCCTGGTACACCTAATAATTGAAAAAAAAGTTTTGAAACAAAACTGCTCAAATTCCTACCACTAAGTTTATTTCTATTTTCATCATAAATAAGTTCATATTAAAGCTATAGATTATCTTAATCTTACCATTTTCAATCATAAGTGAATATTAGATTATAGTTTTTTTTTGTTGCTATAGACGCGATATGACAGAGATTTGTCATGACACTCAAACAACTGTTTTCTTCAAAGCACTTCAAGTCAAAATCGACCCTTAAGGGAAAGATGCTGAAGACTCAATTTGCTTTGTATGTATTGAAACAAAAGTCACACTGCAACCAAAATTTGATGTAAGCATGAAGTCTGAATTACCTCAAGTGACCTTGTCTGATTGGAACGCCTGTAACTCTGAAGCATTGGCAGCGTTTACTGGGCTTGGTCTTGAGTTTATTCCCTAGCAATGCTGTTTTTGGGTACACTTGTAGCGAGTCACATTTCTTTCCAACGTTGACTTGGCATTCACTGTGCTAAAATGTCCTTAGAGAAACAGACATCTTTGACTTGGTTTGTACCTCTGCCAATATTCTCCATGATAATAATCTATCCTCATTCACCAGGGGAGGAAGTGGTCTTTGTTTGTCTTGCTAAGCCCCCTTGTCTCCTCTTAGCTCTTTTCCTCTGTCTCACTCTTCCATCATTCCATCTCTCCTGGCATGACATCCCCCCTCGCCACCACCTCTCATTCTCCGCTAATGAGTCCCTCTGGAAAGGCATAAAAGGGCCTCTCATCAGCCATCTCCAAGATGAGTGTGCCTTCAAAGAGTTTCCCCAGACATTTGCATAACAGGCCTACCTTCACATGCCAGCAGAGACAGACAAATGTAGACACAAGGAAAGCTCTGCTCTCTTAACTAGGCAGCATGGATCATTTATCAGATGAGCCAGCCCATGTTTTGGCCTATGCTCAAATGTTTCACAGGCCACCCTGGTTTTTGCCCAGTCCTCTCTTGGAACATTTTATGGTGCTGGCAAACAAGAGGCCCTAGGGCCATTTAGTCATACTAGCTCTACCTAATATGAAAGAGGATACAGTGAAGTTCTCAAAACTTTTGTGGGGTTTTTTAATTAAGAAAACTATTAAAATGTGTTTGGCTTTTTCAGAATGGGAGATTCATCCCTTTATTCATTCATTCATTATCTTCCACTTAAACCACACGGGGTGGTTGCGGGCCAGCCAGTGCCCATCCAGCAACTCTGGGCACAAAGGCAGGAACACCTCTAGATGGTGCGCCAATCCATGGTAGGGCACACACACACACACACACACACACACACATTCACACACTAAGGGCCACTTTAGAGACACCAATTAACCTAACATACATGTCTTTGGACTGTGGAAGAAAGCCACAGTACCCAGAGTAAACCCACGCAGACACAAGGAGGACAAGCAGACTCCACACAGAAAGGCCCGAGGCTGCTTCACCCTGTGTTTGAACCCAGGACCTTCTTGCTGGGAGGCTGCAGTGCTACCCACCGAGCCACTGAGCTGCCCTTCATTCCTTGTTGAAGTATATTGTTATTGAAGCATATTGTTAATGCTTAATCAAAGCAGGTCCTTGTGTATGAAAACAACTCTGCTTTCTTGACATCTAAATATTCTTCACGCCATAGCTGTATTTAGTCTTTTCTGCAGACCAAAGAAGTCCATTCCCAACATTTGTGAAATGCCAGATAAGAAATTCAGCCGATTGTGTTATTTGACACCCAGCACTGGTTATAAGTCAGTTTTATGAATGTAACACACTTGAGTTTATTTGAAGTGGACCCAAGGCTACCATTCTCAGGTTCAGTGCAATATCAGATCTCAGCGCAAACAAAACCAGGCACATTCAGGATACCAGCACGTTAGTTCACGTTGAGTTAGCTCAGCTGCCCGAAGCATTGCAAAGTTATCTTTACACTGCAAATTAAATGAGAGAAACCAAGATAGGTTAACTGTCCCAGGGCGTGTTTCATTTGATGCATTACTGCGTCGCCCTGCCAAATCCTCGATGCCACAAACTACACATTGTTTCTTATGGCTCCTAGTATACTCAGCCCATGCCTTGTTACCACTGAATATGTCACTCCTTTTGGACCTCTAACCAGCACTTCATTTGTTGCCTGTGACATTTACAAATTGCTCCTCTTTAAAGCTCTTAGGCCACTTAAAGCAACTGCTTTAAAAGGCTTTAAACAATTTGTTTTATTGCGCAACTCAGAGAAGTTGAAAAATAGAACATATTCTGTTCCTAATGCAATTTCCTCATATAAAGGGTTAGATGGACTTTTATGTCAAAGGTCTAGCACAGTTTGGCCACATTCTGACGGGAAATGTTGTGTGCAGTGTACAACTTCATATCAGAGGAAGTTGGGACTGTATGGAAAATGCAAGTAGAAAAATAGTGTTTCTTGCATTCCGTTTGGAGAGAAGGGAGTATAAACCCAAGACATTTTATGTGCATTTCATTCCATTTGTTAATAAACATCCAATTCTGCATTTCATGCCTGAAACACATTCCAAAAAGCTGGGGAGGTAAAGTATTTACCACTGTGTAATTATGTCATTCCTTCTCACAGCACTTAAAAAGATGTTTTGGCACTGTAGATAACAAGCGATGGAGTGTTTCAGGTGTTATTTTGTCTCATTTTCCCTGTAAACATGTTATGGTAACAAACAGTACAAAATCTTTCATTTTAAAATTCTCCACATTCTCTCTATTGGGCACAGGTCAAGACTGCAAGCAGTCCAGTCCAGTACCCAAACCCTCTTCTTTCACAGTCAACCATTTGTAATGAGTGCAGCATGTGGTTATGTATGTTGTGTCTGGTTGAAAAATGCATGGACCCCTGTAAAAGATGTCCATTTGAAAGCAGCATATGTTTTCTCTAAAATTTAGTGTACTTTTATATATTTATGTTGCCATTACAGAAATGTAAATAACCTTTGCCAATGCCATTGACACAGTCCCATTCCATGACAAACCTTCACTTTTGAATTTGTTGCCATTAACAGTTTGGATTATCCTTTTCATCTTTGGTCCAGAGGAGGGTCACAAAACAGCCAGACGTCAATACAAATAACATTTTTTGTTCTATTTACTAAAGTGTCTTATCCTAGCAACCAGATTTTGGTGCTTTTTCCACCTCCCAAAACAAGGTGGAAATCAGTAACAACACACAACGGGAAGGTTGTCTCATCCTTATTTAAACAGCAGAATTCCATTACGCTTATACTGTGGCTGCTGGTTGACTGGCAGACTGGGGTTTAGCAATAGTGCATACATTACACGTGCATATAATCTTTGAGACAATGCACCATTGTAAAAAGCGCCATATAAATACATTTGAATTTAAATTGAATCAAAATACTATTTGAGATCTCACCTTTTCATTCCAGCTTTTTAACAGAGAGGGCCACAATCCTGAACTGTAAATCAATAGATGAGCTGGTATCCTCTCTAAACTACCAAATACAATGTGTTCTTGTGCCTTTCACTTTAGACCAGATTTAGGCTCACCGTGGTTGTTATTAATGGACATTGCTTGCTGAACTTCAGAGATAAAGAGAACTTGCTGAGATAAAGGTTGTAACTTAAGCCAAATGATGATACACACCATAGCAATGTTGTTGATCTATGTTCCTAGGCTTATTCTAATGCTGGAATATCAAGTTCCCGGAAATATGTTCAAATCATAACTTCATTTCTGGTAACTCTGTGCCGGACAGGTCCTCTGCAGACTCTGCAGTCACTGTGATGTTGTGCACTGCTGGTCTAGTTGATTCCAAAGCCTTACGTTGTTTGTGAGGCAGGCTTGGAACTGGATGTCCATCCAAACTGTGTCGTTTCAGTTTCAAGAAAGATAAGGCCGATCCTTAGAAAGCATAGCTGTAGTCTGATAGAAACCCCCTTGCTGCTGCTGTTCTCTTCATTTAGTTGGTGTGTCATGGCAAAAGACTGCAGCCTAGCACCCCAGTCTGCATTCCAACCCAATTACACAAAGCCACAACTGACACATATTAACTCTGATCATAGTCCTAGAACAGAGGTATGCATTGGGGGCTGCTTTGAATCAAGGTTGTGATTCAGACCTGTGGTGACAGGTTCACTAGCTGTTGGGCCTCAGAAGAGTCATAGCAGAACCTTTAAATGGAATCATTGTGCAAGGGAGGAGCTGGACATGGAGAGGGCGTGAGTGAGAGAAATTACAGAGAATTATATTTTGTCAGTCGCAATGTCATTCTTAGCGATTTTACAACTGAGAATAAAATGACTTGACATCATGCATGAGCTCCCCCAGATCCCCCAAGGTTGCTGTAGATTGTCACAAATGTGATTTTACCACTTTAATACTCAGTTGGATTTTTCATTTTGTTGTCAGCTGTAGCGAGGTATCCCCTGATAACACCTGATACAAAGCGACTGCTGTATGAACCACTGGCTTTATTGGAGCTTCAATGGTGCACTTATGTACAATATCAGATTATGTAGGGAAGATACCAAAACATTTACGAATAAAAATGCTGTGCGTGTAGTAGGATTACACGAAGTGCATGGACAAAAACTACTTCACAGTTTTATATATGTTATTGTTATTGATACTATAATAGTTTACGCTCTCCTGCGATTGCTATCCATTGCATTTAGAAACGTCTTCTGGGATTTGCTTCAATTCAGTCACAAGATTATTATTGGGGTTGGGCAATAATTTCTGATTCACTGTTGAAGGAAGCCAAGACATCTCAAATAGTAGACATTGATAAACACTGTGCTGGCTGATCAAGTTCTCTTACACCAAACTCAGTGAATTATTTATTTAGTTTACAAACTTACAAACTTTTGCCACACAATTCTGTAATTTTTTTCTGTATACATTTTAAAGCCTTAGGGTCACTGACTGGAAAAAGCGGGACTGGAAATGGTCCAAGAATCAAAAATATCTAGCCACCAGCATAGTGTGAGCACTGATGAAAAATTAGAGGATAACTAACACAAACTGTGCAACAACAGATGAGCTTCTACTTTTGACTTTACATCTGCAAGGTCCAGAAATAAGGAAAGAGGTCCAATAGAATGTACACTGAGAGAACACTGTGTAAGTATGCTCCAGCTCCAGAGTCTAAATTAAATTGTACCAGCAAAGAGATTAAATTGTACCAGCAAAACAAACATGAACACAACACTTTTATACCAGTGTCACTACAGTGGTGAGAATGATCCACCACCCAAATAGTACCAAATATGGTTTTACAAAGGATTGACTGTAGTTTTTACAGCTAAAAAGAATGGAGATGTCTGTCATTTTTTATCATAGGTACACCTAAATTATGAGAGATCCTTTAGGTTTCAGGGCTATCGCTGGTGTCACGGCTGACGACTGCACAGACCTGCCTTGATTGTGGACACCTGTCCCGGATCAGCAAGGACTATTTATATTATGCAGTGTGAAGCTTTCTTTGTTACACTTCATGATTTGGACTTTGTTTTGTTTTCAACACAGGTGGGGTAGGATCTTCTATTGTCGTTTCAGCCTTTGATCCTGCCCGCCTGTTGTCTTATGTTTTTGTTCTGTTTAACGTTCCGTTTATTCTCTTACAATAAACCAGGTTTGTCCCGCACGACGCGTTGCCTCCGTCTCCTTCACCGTTCGTGACAGCTGGGCAC
Source organism: Parotocinclus spilosoma (assembly GCA_033117975.1). Classification (NCBI taxonomy): domain Eukaryota; kingdom Metazoa; phylum Chordata; class Actinopteri; order Siluriformes; family Loricariidae; genus Parotocinclus; species Parotocinclus spilosoma. Next base: position 6,626,871 of record JAVSBV010000001.1, read on the forward strand.
GATTAAGTTTCAGCTCCCTCCAAAGATTGTCTATTGGGTTCAGGTCTGGAGACTAGCTAGGCCACTCAACCAACCTGAAATGCTTCTTACAGAGCCACTCCTTAGTTGCCCTGGCTGGTTGTTTTGGGTAATTGTCACAATAAAGACCAAGCTACTACCCATCTTTAATGCTCTTACTGAGGGAAAGAGGTTGATTACCAAAATCTTGCAATATGTGACCCCATCCAGCCTCCTTTTAATATGATACAGTTTTCCTGTTTGCTTTGCAGAACTGCACCCCCATAGTATGATATTTCCACCTTCACAGTTGGGACAGAGTTCTTGGGGTTATACTAATCCTTCTTCTTCCACCAATCATGGCGAAGAAAATTCATACCAAAAATCTCTATCAACTATTTTGGTCTCTTCTGGCCACATGGTCTTCTCCAGCTCTCTGGATCATCCAGGTGGTTATCGGAACTTTAAATGGGTGTGGACATTTGCTGGCGTGAGAACAAATCCTTGTGTTCTCTGAAGGATTTTATTCCATGACAGCATAGTGTGTTACTAACGGTCATCTTTGAGACTGTGGTCCCAGTTCTCTTTAGGTCACTGACCAGGTCCTTCTGTGTAGTTGTGGGCTGATTTCCCCCTTACCCCTCACAGTGAGATATTGCATGAAGCCCCAGACCGAGGAAGATTGACAGTTATCTTGTGTTTCTTCTACTTTCTAATAATTGCACCAACAGTTTGTTACCTTCTTACCTAAATGTTGCCCATGTTCCTGTATCCCATCCCAGCCTTGTGCAGTCTTACAATTTTGTCCCTGGTGTCTTTAGACAGCTTTTTGATCTTGAGCTTGGTGGAGTGGATGGACTGTGATTAATTGAGTGTGTGGACAGGTGCCTTTTTACAGGTAATAAGCTCATTCAAGTGCAATTAACACTGGTACTGAGTGCATAATAAAAGGGCTTATTGAAGGTCTCTGTCTGTCTATTAATTCATAAAATAAAAAAGGATTTTTAGATTTTGTCTATTACAGTTGAAGTGTACTTACGATAAAAAAAAGTGCTGCGCTAAGGACTTCAAACTAATAAAGTATTAT
>JAVSBV010000001.1:6630454-6642096 GCA_033117975.1 Parotocinclus spilosoma
ACTAAATGCATCTTTCTCTCTGTCCTATTCTGTTTTGAAAAGCCATACATAGTCTTAAGGATCTAACCAAGCTGGATAATGATTAAATGCCTAGACTCAAATAAACATAGATCAAGTGCGTTCAGGAGGCTTTCCTGAACCATGCCTATTTATAGGACAATACACAGCATGGGCTTGAATTTCTATATCAAATTTTCAGTGTCTGTACATCCCTAAACCATGACCATTAATATGGAGTGGACAGCCAAATTCTTCTGAAAGAACTCTTGTTTTAGTGGCACTCGCTTTGTGCATTGGCATTTAGTCAGGCTGACACACGACAGGGTCTGCTGCAAAGTTGATGCATGTAATTCTCACTGACTGTGAGTCAAAATCATAATCAATACGGGACCTCACTAATGCTTTTATAGCTGAGTGGTCATGAATTCCTGCAGCCATGTTCCAAAAGTGAAGGCTGCAATAGCAGGGCCAACTCCATACTAATTACTAAAAATTAAACAGTTTTGCAATTAGATTATTAATAAGAACATATGTCAGGTTCAGGTGTCCTTTTAGTTTTGGTTGTGTTGTGTAAGCAGTGCTTATCTGTGACTATATTGGTAGATAAGAGCAAAAGATGAGCAGAGTTTGTATGATCTCATTACATCAGTCATACTTTCTGCAAACCACCAAACACAGGTATATGTTGTTTTTCAGATACTAGTGTGTTGGTAAATTGCCAAGAAACTTGGTCTGAGGAGTTGTTACCTTTTTTAGACAAAATATAGCTTTCTTGCTAGCCACCAGCTTCGATGTTGTGCACTAAAGCACCTTTCTGTTATTTTGTTATAGGTGAACAGGGTTGGCTACTGTTAACAGTCTCTGAGATAATTTGTGTCTGAAACACAGTATATGTAAAATGAAGTACAGGGACTGCTGTGCTAACTGAGATGCTAGATATGGTTTTATTACGGTATGCTATTTATTACATGGACAAATCTTTCACACGATTATGAAGCTTATTGATTATCGTGTACATTTTTAGTAACTACAAAACATGGCTGGTAAAATAATAGTTTGGTTTCGGACTCATCTGCCATCATAGAGTAAAGTATGACCTGAGGCCTGGGAAATCGCTGCTGTTTTCTTAGCTGATATATATTTTTCTTGCTAGCCACTGTGGACAGGAAGTTGTGTGCTACAGTATTTTTTGTGATTATATATTTTAACAGGTTAATGCAGGTCAATACTCTCATACTGAAATTCTATTTTACCATTTTCACCTAGTTTCTTTGCAAGGCCCCAGCCAAATTGACTCTGTTAAACCAAGGGCTGCATTATACAATTCCCTTACAGTGTACTATACAGAATACTAAGCATTTAAAAAAGAGTAGAACTAAAGAATATTCTGGTTTATATCAGCACTTGTGTGCATAATCGAGACACTAATAACATGAAAAATGCATTTTGGCAGGTTAAGCTAATAGTCATATCAATAGTCAATATCTCACTACCATTATATTTCTGTATATTATCCAACTTTCAATTGCATACATATTCATTCTTGATTTTTTTAAATGGGGGAAACTATTACAGATGTCTGTTTTTGTAATTGTTTGCCATTAAAACCATAGGAAACAATCTATTGTTCCACCCAGATTATTGGTTTAACTACGGGTTCATGGGAACTATAAAGATGCTCTCTAATTAAAGAGTAAAATGAATTTTGCAGCATCTTTTACAAGAGGTAGATAAAAACTTCCATATCATGCGTGGGTGATTTCCAATCCTTATCTAAAGCATAGAAAAGCATCCTTATCTTACAACCCGTGCTTATATACTATTGTAATCTCTAGTTAATCTCTGTGAACAATCATAGCTCATCACTCAAGGTTTTTCTTTTCCATACCCCCAATTCTAGAGCAGTATTCAATTTAATTAGGAATATGTAACTGGTAATTGTTTGCATTATACTGACCCAGGCCCCAAGATTTAAAGAGCAAAGCAGGAAGTCCTTGGAAAGACTATCATGGATAAACAACTCATATAAGGGGAACAACCCCTAGAAAACAGGATGTAAAAGGTTATAAGAAATGTACTGCTGATAAAATGGCCCTTTCCAGGACCAGAGTGTGGGCACTTTTTACTCACTCTTCCATACAAGGAAGCATAATCTACATAATCTATTTTGGTTCTTAATTAGAAGTGTAATCGTAATCTACAGTATCACCAATGCCTGCTTTATTAACCAGGTGTTTTTACTTACTAGTATTGTTACAATATGCCCCTTAAATAAGCTGAAATAGACAAGGTTATTCGGACCTAACCAATTGCAACAATTACAGAAGGGTGATCTTAATCAGATGATAGCTGCCCTTTCCCATACGGGGCATGGAGCCCAAAAGGGATGTGACCCGCCGGGCGTTCAAAGGGAAGATGAAACTGTGTGAAAGAGTGCTGTTTATACATACTGGTGTATAATTAACCAATAATACACTGAAGGTCCGTGCGGTAAGAGAGCAGGTTTTGGTTAATACAGTGGCACCACACATCAGTCTGTGCTACACAATTTAACATTGCTTGTCTGAAGTGGATAACATGCAAGGATAAATCATGCAAGCCCAGACTGTAAATCACAAATGCTGAAGAAATATGGCCGTTATGGGAAAACCCCACCCCACACAGAACAGTGCTCTGTATACAGATGTGCAGTGTTTAGGCATCAGTGTGCATGTAACACAGCTTCCTGTGTACTAAACAGCATACAAAAACACATTTGCCCTCTCAGATACACACTGGGTTACTGAAGCCGGTTCTGCCTCTGGGTAATACATCACAAATTCATTTGGCTCATAACAGACATGGCTGAAAACGCATAGTGATGGATGTGTGCCATAGGGAGTATTGCCACATGGTCAGGGTTATGTGTGTCAGGGGTAGAATGATGGGCAGGAGACTGAGCGAGTGTGTGATTGAGCTCACAGGCACAGAGTCATACACATGTTTAGTGGTTCACGGGCTGCTAATCTTTACGCTGAGCATTTGCCGAGAATGCCACAGGGAGGGCTCGACAGTGACCAAGGAAAAGCTCTGAAATATAGAAAATAAACAGTGTGGAAAAAACACTGCTTTCTATTTTTAAAGTCAGCTGTGTTTGCAGTAAGATACAGACAGTGTCAGCACCTTTACATCCTCAATTACAGTGATGACTCACCTGATATACACTCACAATGTGCACTCTGTAGGTCAGTAGACGGATGGACTAAAGTCATCATTGCCTTCCACTCTGTAAAGACTTTTATGGCTTATGAACATGGCAGAAGCTACACTGCTGGTATGTAGATATGGCTATTCCAAATGGGAACTGTGCTGGCAGAGTGGTCATGTACTACTTTTAAACTCAGATCCACAGATCAAATCCAAGAATTGCCATGGTGCTAAAGGTGTACCTTGAGCAAGGCTCTTAACTCACAATTGCTTTGATTGTTTGTTGCAAGTTTGTGTTAGTTGTAAGCTAGGCTGGATCAGAGCGCCTGGTGAATACTTTGAATATATAGTACTGTGCAAAATAGGTTATAGGTTAGCAATGTTGTTTTAGTAATGATCGAATGATGATATATAATTATTTCTCAGTCTCCAACACATACAGGGCAGCTTATATAGACTACTACGGCAAGTATTCAGTGTGACCTCCCCTTACACTGGAGCAATATCAGCATCTGAAAGCTTCTACAGGAGCTTGATCAGGAAAGGGTAGGAGCCCAGAAACCATGTTTTTAGAGGACAAATAAAGTAAAAAGCCTAAGATATGATAAAGCTCACCAAAGATTTGAATGGATATCAGGGGGTTTGAAATTAAGTTTGAAATGTTTTGATCCAATATTAGACAATATGTTTTTTATGGTCACTATACCATTGCTAAAACAACAAATGGTTGTCTAAATGTGGCCCAAGACTTTTGCATAGTGCTGTAAATGTAAATATTCCATTCACTCTTAGCGCCGAGAGAACATTAAATCAATCATAGATCCATGCCAAACTTTAGCAGTACGATGCATCTCCTGAAGAGGACATCAAGTTAGTATCTTAGATGCAGGCCTCCTAGAACTGCCTTGGGTGTTACATTTATCTACCATGTGCTACAACAGTCATTATTGAGTATTAAACTGCCTCTGGAAGGACAAGAAGCTCTGTCATAAATTGAAACATCTACTGCAAGCCAGGTCTTGGCTAAAAGGAATTCAAGTCCAACAGCCATGTTGAGCTGCAGTCAACTGACTGACTCAAATCTGATTAAAATTGCTGAGTTGGACAGTCCTTTACATTCGTATATATGTGTACAGTCAAATCTTATATCTTATATCCATATTTACACCTCATCAATCAGCCATAATGTTAATTGCCTGCCTAAAACTGTGTAGATCCCCCTCATGTAAACTAGGCTCTGACCACTCAAAACAGGGACTTCACAATGCCCTGAAGGTGCCCTGTGGTATTAGGCACCAAGATGTTAGCAGCAGATTATTATACACTGTAGGGTAGGGCATCTACGGATTGGACTTTCTTGTCCAGTATATTGCACAGATGCTTGTTATTGTGAATGGGCACACTTGGTCTGCAATATTGCATAGGTGTTATCTGTCATAGTAACATCCACATGAATGACAATGGCATGAATGATCTGAGCATCACACTCCCAATGATAGTCACTTTATCTTTGCCAAGCCGACCCTTAAACAGTCCAAAGAAGTTCGATTAGGAATAGTCTTTTAGGAAGGGCACCAGGCAAGAAATGTATTTAATTGATGTATATATGTAGACACCCCTACTTAACTGTTGTTATTTTTGACACTCTCTCTAAGAAGTTCTTATTATGTACATGCAGGCATGTAATCTCCACTGGCAAATGGTGGCAGTAGAATGAGTTGAGCGGAAAACCTCAGTGATTGTAAAAAATTATACACTAATGGGTTTCCACCTCCGACAAATTGTTTTTTCAACTTTTTATACCGTCCTTCTAAAATAAATCCTACAAAGGTATGATTTGCCATCTGTGATAGAGAAACGAAAACTTTCACCTAATCTTAACTCTGTTACACTTGGAGATGAACTAGAATGACGTCAGCAAGCCAGAGTTTATTGTCCAAGATCAACACTTGACCTCACAGTCATGTTCTAAAACTCTAAAGAGTTATGAGAGCGAATAGCAAAGAGAGCACTCGTGTTATCTGAATCTAAACAAGAGAACAGCTGTTGATGGCAGTTCTAATTAAGGCTTCAGCCATCAGCTTACAAAGAATCAATAGCATCTGTAAAACTACATCTTTTTACTGCTGTATTTACTGTTGAACAAAGAGAGATGGCTATTACACGGCACAGTCATCCAGACTCCTCACAGGATGGAGGACATTCTCAGTTTTCAAAGATAGACAATGTCAAATACTGTGTCCCTGATACAGAGAAATAATACCTCTCCTTTTTCTCATGGTTTGCTGCCTCTTCCATGTCTGCATTTACACTGGCTACAACCATAAAAGCTTTAATGATCAAAATAGTTGCTTTTCAAAAACGTATTGAAAACATGGTAAGTATTCAATCATTTACTGTAGTGCTATATAGGATAGCAGTGATGCCATTCAGTTAGTCGTTAAGGTCCCAGACTATGGACCTGAAAATCATGGGGTTCAAACCTACCTCTGCCAATCAGTCAAGTCAAGTCAGATTTTTTATATAGAGCTTTTTACAGTGGAACACTGTCTCAAAGCAGCTGTACAACATTATATAATTCTCACAAGCATTGTCGGATATTTCATTAATTAAAACTATTTTTTTAAGCAGTGTATTATCTAACAGGGCCGTTCCCAAACTGGCCAAGCCTAGGGCTACAGCGGAAAAGAAAAACTCCCTAAATGTTGTAAGGAAGAAACCTTGGGTGGACCAAGATTCAAAAAGGGACGCATCCTCTTTTCGTGGGTTAAATGAGAATTGTAATAGTTATGTTGTATGAATAGTAAAGCTAAGTAAATAATAACAGATATAAAAGAATAAAGCAATGTACACAATATGCATATCAGTTTAGGATATTGAGTACTCAGTGGGAAAGGTTTTGAAGGAACATTGTCCCCTGTCACTGTTCAAGGCTCCTAAATGCTAACTGCTTTGATTCTAAAGTTGCATCAGTTATAAGTTGCTCTGAATAAGGGCATCTGCTAAATGATTATAACCGAATTAAAATGTTATCTGTAAATGCTGTTACAAACAGCGCATGGTGCTGAGTGACAGGCAACAATGGTGATTTATTACTATTAATAAATCTATACCATCTGCATCTACATTTGCCTCTTTCAATCATGCATGACAATACAAAGGAGGTATTGTAGATTACAACAATTAGTTCATTAAAATACAGATGGTCGAGCAGCACTCTCATGTCAGCAGAGTGATACCATTTTGCATTTTGGTACTGTATATAAATGTAAACAACAAGTGAAGTGTGACATGTGGCCAAGTTATGATAGATTTATGCACACAAACATATAACTTTTAGTTTATTATTATTTAGTTTATTTATTTATTTATATAGCGCCATTTACAATGGAGCATTGTCTTAAAGCAGCTTCACAATATTACACTGTCCTAAAAGGCCAATCCCAAGTTGAGCAAACCTAGGGCGACAGTGGCAAGGAAAAACTCTTTATGCGATTCTGACTCAATTTTCTATTTTCTGTGAGTCTGTGCTCCAGTTTCTAAGACCAAAATGATCCAAAAAAGGGTCAAATCTCTAGCATTCCAGTGCCAGTCCAGTCTCAGGCATCCAAGTCTGAATCGAATCAAGATTCCAATCTCTGTTATGTGAATATAAGTTAAGCTAAACTGAGATTCTGGTATTTTTTGGCATAAGAGTCCCATTATGTCCTGATACTCTGGCCCGACAGTCGACGCAGGTCTGAGTCGAGTGTAAACTGACTCCCGAGTTTTAGGCATGCATCCCTGATTCTTTCCCAAGTGTGAGCCTTGGTGGGATTCTCTGGTGTAACAGTCCATGTCGGTTTCAGTAGAGAATTGTGTTGTTTTACACAAAAGTAAAAAGCCAGAGCCAAAGCTCCACATGCAGTAAATGCTTTATTTAAAAAGAATGAGACAAAACAACCTAAATTTGCTGATTAGTAGTTTTGTTGTTGTTTATTCTACGTGTGTTTTAACACGTAACATACAGCATACACACAAAATATTATGGACACCCCTTCTACTTATTGTACTGTACTATTTCAGCAGCATTCACTGCTAACATCATCACAATATACACACAGCCATTTCTGAATTATCCACAGCCATACAATTGCAGTAGAACTAACTCTACTTATACCCCAGTGATGGCTGGTTTGCACAGAACCTTGACCTTAACTCCATCAAATAGCTTTGAATGCACTAGAAAGCCAAAAGTGAGCCAGAACTCACAGTTATGTTCCAAAATGTAGTTGAAAGCCCTTTCAGAATAACAAAGGTTGTTATAGCAGTAACGGTGGGAGCAAACTCTATAATAATACACATGCTTTGTGTATTAGTGTGTAAGTCATTTGTGTGCCCACAAACCTTTGTCTACATAGTCTCATTGATGTCATACAAAAAGGCGTACCAATAAGGCCAAACTTTTTTTATTGCTTGTTTCGCGGATCCACCATCGATCATATTTGAAGAATACAAAAAATATATATTTTTCTCGGATCCGCCACAGCACTAATGATTAAAGTAAAAAAAAAAATAATTATAATAATTTTTTTTTTTTTAGCTTTTTCCGCCCTCCGGTGGAGAGCCAACAGTTTTCTTCTGTTCATTTAATTTTTTTCCAGATTCACTTTAATTTAATTGTAGGTTAAATAATTTTTTTATTTTTCCTCATTCCTTGTATTGACTTCACATAGTCCTCGAGAAAATTAAGTGCTAAAAAAATTAAGATTTATTTTTTTTCCCTCCTGTAGCAGATTCTTAAGTAAGGACATCCAAGGAACAAGCAATTAAAGTCTGGCCTTATAATGTTTGTAATAATAATAATAATAATAATAATAATGCATTCTTTACACTCCACCATTTAGTTGCAAGTCTCAAGGCTCTACAGTGGTACTTGATACTAATAAAAATCAGAACAACCTTAACATTAAAATACCTAAATAAAGTCCAACACTATGAGGAATTCCCTTCTTAATCATGTCACAAACGAAGTCTTCATTAGAACTTTAGACAACCTGCAACACGCACAAGTACAGAGACAGTTTACATCTTTCTTACAAGCTAACAGACTTGGACAGCTGTGGAGCTGGAAAGTTCTGGAATATTATTTCTTTCTCATAATGGATCATTTGGTTCATTGTGTTTATAATGAACATGATGAACTAATAATTGAATTAACATTCTAAGAAAAGACTGTGCATGCACAGTCATTTTCTCTCAAATGGCAGAACTCTGTAAATTACACATTACATTTATCATCACGTCGTCATTATTTTGTGAATCTTCTGGAATCGTTATAAAACTTTCAACAAATATAATTGTACAACTGATAAAACTGTTAGTTATACTGCGTGTAACAGTGTGTTTGAATTGATGGGAAACAAGAAAAAAAGACAACTAACAACTTTTTTTTATTGTAACATCTTAAAATCCATGCAAAATGTTGATTAATCAGAGCAGCTCTCCTACCACAGGGCATATTTTAAGATGGCTGGTATAGTTTATTCAGCAAGTGAACTCAGTCATCATCAATCTTATGATAAAATATTTGTATTTGGTTACCTTTTAGAAGAGAAAGCAGCAAACATAACACCAAACGAGTGCATTATGGTGAACTTTACTTAACATGGAAAACAATGCAACCTCCGACGATCCATTTGGTTAAATCTTTGCAATAAGCCACCTGATATCTTCTCCATTTTAATCCGCAGAGTAACTGTAGATGCCACAAGGACAATTAACCAGGATATACAGCAGTTAGTCGATGGATACCAGTTCAACTTCAAAAATAAGTTTGGCATTTGGTGGGATTCTGTTCGAGATGGTTAAGGAAAACGGAACGATTATTTAAGTTCTAAGTGCACAAAGAAGAAGTAAAGGCCATTACATGAAAATGCCAAGCCACTTCCACAGACCGTAATCCAATTAAAGTGTCATTTCTTATTGTTTGATTAGCAACAGAAGGTCCGTGAAGACTATTCTTGACAACTAAACTAACTTTTCAAACCATGCAAACCACAGCGCTTGATATACCTTGTGAATTGTTAAACAGCACATAAATAAGACAACAATACCAAATAGAACAACACAGGTCTACCAGCCAACCTTGAAATTCCCCTAGATTTGGTCATTTTGTGCTGCATTTTCATTAATAATTGTATTTTGTAACATTTTCTACAGTAATATAGTAATATTTTAATATGTTCATGTGTTTGGAATCATTGTCATGCTGCACCCTGATGGATATAGATGATGGTAAAGAATCTGCTTATACTTCTCTTAATTTTCACCACACCACCATTTGCAGAAATAAGCTTCAAACCTGCAGAGAACATTCACGGTGCTTCACATTGTTCTACATATCCCTTTCCAGCCCTTTGACGGACAAACTGCGTTTGGCTATAGAAAAAATCTCAAATTTTGTCTAATCAATCCAAAACGGCTGTTGCCATTGTACTGACCCCAGTCCTTCTGTTTTTGTGCATAGGTAAGTCGCTTGGCTTTGTTTCTCCTAATGAACAATGCTTTTTTTTGTAACTCTTCCATGAAGACCACTTTTGGCACTAGATGGATGTAACAAATGTCCCAACAGTTTCGGCTAGTTCTGAGCTGACAGCGGCAGTGGACATCTTCAGTTTCCATTCTGACCTCTGCCACAGTTTTGCTTATGCAAAAGCTCATGGACAGCACATTTAGAAATACCTGTCTGCTATGAAATCGTGGTTCAGAAGAGACTCATGCAGGGTAACCACCTTGTATCTTGTTACTATACTCACTCTTCACATGATACAAGTTTTTTAGATTAACTGCTACAATCAAATACAGTATTGCTTTTTCAGAATGCCTGTCCCTCACCCAGAGTGCATATACATATTTGCTTCTGTTTCAATTCAACAGTTTAGCGCAATCTGCACAATGCCACTGATCGGCAGAACCTGGCTCTTAGATTGTTTATTCATGCCCTAAGCTACAGGTTTTCGTATCTGGATAGCTCTCCATTACATGCCATATAATTTTCTTTAACACACCAGAAAACTTATACAATTGTATTGTTTTTTGCAAATGTTTTTTGGACTGATTAAGAAAAATAACATTCTGTCAATCTGTTCTGTGCCTACATCACAGAGCAGGGTATATAGTAAACAGGAAATGGAGAATAATGAGCCACGTTGGATACAGCCCAAAACTATGTGATCTTCACACATCAACCAACAAAAACATGATTAATGGTGCTAATATTATTGCTAGTATTGCCATAAAATACCATCACATCAATGTTTTATAAGCTACTGTGTCAGTTTTTCAAGAAAGCATTCAATATGCACAGTGAACTACTGGAACAGAAATGAAGTCTGAAACAGGTATGGAAACATTAATTCTAAAAGCAGTAAGAGAATGACACCATTCTGAAAGGATACTTGGAATCAGGAAGACCTTTTTTACCGTAGGCCCATTCCGGCTCAATTTCCAATCGTGCAGATTCACCTTTACTCATGGTCAGGAGACCCTCATCCCACTGCAAGTGCAAGGACAGGGATGAATATAGCAAAGGACAGTACCAAAAAGAAAAAAAATAATATCTTTCAAACACTTACCCCTCTGATAACTTTACCCATCCCAACTTTAAAAGAAAGAGGTTTGGCCTGCTTCTTCTTCCGTGCCACTGTTCAGACAGCACAAGGCAGTTAGACCACATCAGACAGGTAAATTATGTTGAACAGATTACATGCCCAGGTTACATCTTGATGCCTTTGCACCATTATAAATGTGTACATGCCAACACTAACATTGTTCAAACTTATTAGCCAGTTTTCCTTTAAAGTTTGGGAAAGGGTTCTCTTCTTTTACCCTCTGCTGCTGGTTATGCCCCGATTACCTGTGACCCTGAATCACATTAAGTGGCTATGAAAGTAAAGGAATGACTGAACGATCCATATGACTAAAGTTTCCATTGACTAAAATTGTTGCACTTGGCACTTGGCATGCCAAACACTAGGGTGGTTATGCTCCGTTTATGAGTTTGTTTGGATTGTCCAATGCAACACCTGGTGTAAAAGTTTCTAAATAACTAAAACGATGAATTATTGACAGAGAACTAGGTCTAAAACTCACATAGACTGCTTCCAGAGCACATAAAGTTATTAGAAAGCAATTGGAACCTGTAGGAATGTTGCTGTCAAAAACAGTGCCATCCTCCAGTGTGCCAGTATACCAACATGACACTGTATCACCCTTTTTGGGAAAGTTGGTCTTGTCTCCTTTTTTTAACACTGCCTTTGTGAACTTCGGGGGTCCCTGTACAGATAAAAGCAAATTTCTGAGCCTGGCTTGGACACACAACTACTCGAGTGTGAGTATGTAGTACACTACCGTTCAAAAGTTTGGGGTCACCTAGACAATTTTGTGTTTTCCCTTAAATCTCATACTTTTATTTA
>JAVSBV010000001.1:6677275-6705006 GCA_033117975.1 Parotocinclus spilosoma
ACACACACACACACACAGTATATCACAAACGTAAGTACATTTGGACAACAATAAATATATAACACTTGGATACAATATAAAGTAGTCAGTCTACAGCTACAGTGTAACAATGTGCATTTGCTGTTCCCTCAAAATAACTCAACACACAGCCATTAATGTCTAAACTGTTGGCAACAAAAGTAAGTACACCCCTCAGTGCAAATGAACAAATTGTGCCCAAAGTGTCAATATTTTGTGTGGCCACCATTATTTTACAGTACTGCCTTACCTCTCTTAGGCTATAAACTATAACTATAACTATAATTTTGTAACTATAAAATAGTTACAGAAATGCCAGGGGTGTAATTTTTGTGCGATACTGTATGCATACATTTAACCCAAACTCCAAAGAACTTGGGACGCTGTAAAAAAACATAAATAAAAAACAATTTGATTATTTGCAAAAGCTTTTCAACCCATATTCAACTGAATACATTACAAAGACAAGATATTTATTGTTCAAACGGATAAACTTTATTGTATTTTTACAAATATTCACCAATTTTAAATGTACCAGTCTAGTACCTGCACTCCTTTACTACGAAGCCATGCAAAGTAGTTGTAGTTGTAAAGTGCAGAATGTGGCTTGACATTGTCTTGCTGAAATAAGCAGGAACATCCCTGATAAAGATGTTGCTTGGATGGCAGCATATTTTGCTCCAAAACCTGTATGTACCTTTCAGCATTAATGGCCATGGGCACCAACACACCCCCACAGCTTTTAAACCTTGTGCTGATAACAATCCGGACATACCTTTTCCTCTTTGACGCAGAGGACACACCTTCTATGACCTTCCTCCAAAAAACAGTTCAAAATTTGAACTTGTCAAAGCACAGGACACTTTTCCACTTTGTGATATTATGGTGTGTTGATAATGAAATCCCTAACTTCCTTGCAATTGCATGATGAGAAACGTTGTTCTTAAACTGTTGGACATTTTGCTTATGCAGTTGTTCAGAAAGTGGTCTTTCGGGGATGCTCCCTTTATACCAAATAATGACACTTACCTGTACTGTAGAATGTTCCAAACAGGCATTTTTTGAGCATTCCTCAACTTTCGCCAGTCTTTTTTTGCCCCTGTCCCAACTCATTTAGAATGTGTTGCAGAATGTGTTGTGTATGCAGACTTGCATTTGACTGCTTTAAATTACACACTGACTAGTATCAATATAACCTTGCTCCTGTCATGAATAGCCACTGATGGTGATTTGATGGTTTGTAAAACAGACAACCGAATCGTTTGATTACTTGTCTTTCTCTTCTCCTTCTCCCCATTCCATTCTCAGACGGAAAAGACGGAATTTCAGCAAACAGGCAACAGAAATCCTTAATGAGTACTTCTACTCCCATCTTAGCAACCCTTACCCTAGTGAAGAAGCCAAAGAGGAGCTGGCTAAGAAATGCAGCATAACAGTATCCCAGGTAAGGGTGGACATTCAATTCACGATTCAAAATGACAAGCCCTCAATTGATTAAAACAATTCTTACTAATGTCCAAGACCTGAATGTGAAAACACTCACACACCAGAATGGGTTACTAATATTGTAAACCTTTTTAAAAAATAGTGTTGGAAGTACGTTTGAGTATTGTTTTGTTTGAGTATTTTCACTGTCTTATTAAAAGTTAGTAATATTTAAAGCAATGAGGTGAATGAAGACTGTTTCAATGTTGCTTTAAGAAGGCTAATATATGATTTGACCCAAAGCTAGCATCTTCCTACAGACTTTCTTCTATTCTTCTGACATCACTGAACTGCACCACAGATTGAGGAATGATCATCCTGTAGCTATAGTATCTGCTCTTGCACCACTGGTTGTTGTAGCTCACATTAGTTTCATCTATATTTGTTCGACTGCATAAAAGTGAGGAGGCAAAAAACATAGGTGGGTGTAAATTGGCACAATTAACTTAAGTGACAAAGCACTAAGTTAACATTCACCTGAAGGCAGTAGTGTCCTCCCACCCATTTCCCCACAGACAAAAATTGATTCATTTACATGATGCCACATTTGTGGTTCTGCTGTCAAATGTTAGTCTGTAAGTCTTAGCATGTTCTTTGTCATATGTTAATGTCTATTTTTTCTGTGGGGAGGGAGGTTTGGGAGTCAGGTACTGTAAAAGCCATTCTTTTTTGCCTTCAGGGGGTGGGAAGCACCATCACAGTGGCACAGGTATGTCATGACTTCTCCTGCTCCTCTCTTGTTATAGTCTTTTTTTTAAATAACTAATATGTGTTATCCAAGACCTCAGAATGCATAGAGAAGAGTTACCTAGTCACAGCTACCTAAGCAGGTGCACTGACACCGCACTGTTTCCTTGAGCTTAGCAAATCACTATTAAACTTGACCTTACCATTGACACATCGGCTCATATGAGTTTTTTTAACATGCTGCAAAAATTAGGGATATTTTAAAATGAACACAACAACACAAGTGCAAAAAAGTCTTACTTGCAAGACATCAGCTGAAGTGTCAATTTTTTAACAAGGTCGTAGTCTTAGTATTCAAGGCCCTTTTTAATACTTTAAGTAATGCCTCTAATGATCTACAGTGATTGCAGAAAAGCATCATACATACTCATTGTACCATGAAAATGAAAATAAATGAAAAGGTATAACTCTATTTAGGCATTAAACCACTCAAAATCTATCTAGATCTATCAATCAGAAGCTCTAGGGTTCTTATAGATTATTATAGTTTACCAAAAATACCTGTTTTGGATATGTATTCAGCCCTTAAGTGTAAACATTATAAACTTGCTTAGGTACACCCAGTCAGCGTCCAGATCACACACCAGGATAATGCACCCACACTTAATAACAGCAGTTTGTAAGCACAACTCTTGATGATTAATCAGACCCGTTTTAGAATTAGGTCATATTGTGCCTGTTTTACCAAAACATAACAGGACCAGAGCTTTGGATAGTCTGCTACAGATTTTGCTTTGCACCATATATTGCCACTTATTTGAGTAAATCTTAAACCTAATTGCTTGTTTTTTCTGTTCAGAAATAGTAGGGAAATTAAGTGGTTAATCAGTATGGTTGGAAAATTGCTGTGTTAACATGTTTACTCATCTTTAAATGGGTTGACTTTGAGACAAACATTGGTCCATGCCCAAAACATATCTTCATATGGCAGATTAAATACACTGGTAAATGAAAGTTTTTGAACTTTTCTGCATTCTGGTTATTGAAGAGAATGATTAAATATTACATATACAGTGAGTACAGATTGTATTCAGACCCCTTCAAAATGTTCACTCTTTGTTTCATTGAAGCCATTTGCTAAAATCAAAAAAGTTCATTTTATTTCAAAATTTTTGTACATTCATTAAAAAAGAAAAACTGAAGTATCACATGGTCATAAATATTCAGACCGTTTGCTGTGACACTCATATTTAACTCACAAGCTGTCCATTTCTTCTTATCCTGCTTGAGATGGTTCTACTCCTTCATTGGAGTCCAGCTGTGTTTAATTAAACTGATTGGACTTGATTAGGAAAGGCACACACCTGTCTATATAAGAGCTCACAGCTCACAGTGCATGTTAATGCAAATGACAATCATGAGGTCAAAGGAACTGCCCAAATAGTTAAGAGACAGAATTGTGGGAAGGCACAGATCAGGCCAAGGTTACAACAAAAATTATGCAGCACTCGAGGTTCCTAAGAGCACAGTGACCTTCATAATCCTTAAGTGGAAGAAGTTTGGGACGACCAGAACTCTTCCTAGACCTGACCGTCCAGCCAAACTGAGCAGTCGTGGAAGAAGAGCCTTGGTGAGAGAGATAAAGAAGAACCAAAAAATCACTGTGGCTCAGCTCCAGAGATGCATTAGGGAGTTCCACAAAGTCAACTTTCACCAGTCGGGGCTTTATGGCAGAGTGTCCCGACAGAAGCCTCTCCTCAGTGCAAGACAAATGAAAACCTGCATAGAGTTTGTCAGAAAACACATGAAAGACTCCCAGACTATGAGAAAAAAGATTCTTAGGTCTGATGAGACGAATATTGAACTTTTTGGGGTTAATTGTAAGTGGTATGTGTGTAGAAAACGTGCTCATCATCTGCCCTATACAATCCCAACAGTGAAACATGGTGGTGGCAGCACCATGCTATGGGGGTGTTTTTCAGCTGCAGGGACAGGACGACTGGTTGCAATTGAGGGAAAGATGAATGCGTCCAAGGACAGACATATCCTGGAAGAAAAACCTCTTCCAGAGTGCTCAGGACCTCAGACTGGGCTGAAGGTTCACCTTCCAACAAAACAATGACCTTAGCTAAGCACACAGATAAAATAGCAAAGGAGTGGCTTCAGAACAACTCTGTGACCATTTTTCACTGGCCCAGTCAGTTTTCCTTTGTTAATACATTTACAAAAATTCTCTACATGTCTGTTTATTATCAAGATGGGATGCTGAGTGTACATTAATTAGAAATAAAATGAACTGTTTTGATTTTAGCAAATGGCTGCAATGAAACAAAGAGTGATAAATTTAAAGGGGTCTAAATACTTTCCGTACCCTCTCTATACACTACTCACAAAAATAAGGTGATATTTCAAAATTAAATATCCTATAATAAAATATCCCCAAGTTTTATGAGCAGTGTATATATATTAATGTCGCGCCCTCAGGCTGCGTCAGCCACGCAGCCGCTTCACATACTTTAATCACCGGCAGCTGATTCTGCTTTAGCGCCCGTATACAGCTTCGCTTCGAGCATCATACGGGCGCGAAGCTTTGTTTTCCCCATTTTGTGTTCATGCCCCTGTGCGTGCTTTTGTTATGGTTTCCTTGGTTGTTTCGTTTTGCCTGGTCCTCTGTATTTGGTTATTTCCGTTTTTATAATAAACGGCTGCCTGCACTGCATCCCGCATTTTGTCTCCGCTTTATGGACGTCCCGCGCACCACGCTGCGTTACCCCGGCATGGTCGTTACAATTAATATATTCAACTGCTTGTTAATGTGGTTATCTTATTGGGCAATCATGACAAACTGCTTACGTTTTAACCGTTTTAACATCACAGGGTGGTGGCCTAGTGGTTCCGGTTATGGACCGCAATGTCCACCTCTGCCACAGTTGGGTCCCTGAGCAAGGCTCTTAATCCACAATTGCCTGAATTGTTAGACTGTATTAATTGTAAGTTGCTCTGGATAAGGGTGTCTGTTTAAATTATGTAAAGTGACTGTGAATGTGGCAGGAGTCTTGGTGCTAGAGGGGCTGCTCGGAGTATTTCAGAAACTGCTGATTTACTGGAATTTTCACACACACAGCCATTTCGTGGGTGTACAGAGAATTGTCTGGGGGAAAAAAACTATCCAGTGAATAGCAGTTAGGTTAGGTTAGAGGAGTGGTATGTAGAAGAGCATCGCTGAATGCACAACACATTGAATCTTGAAGCAGAAGAAAACCACACCGGGAGCCCATGCTGTCAGCTAAAAAGGCAGCAGAGGCTACATTTCTTACCAAAATTGAGCAGTAGAAGATTGGAAAACCGTGACTTGATCAGAAGTGTCTTGAATTCTGTGTATATGTGTATATTACTGTTGTAAAAGGCAGAAAACGGCAACAATTTCACTTATATATGTACATACTGCTAGATTAATAAATATAGACATGACATTAAGAGTATATGCCTGTGTTTTGTGTGTGTGTGTGTGTGTGTGTGTGTGTGTGTGTGTGTGTGTGTGTGTGTGTGTGTGTGTTTAGATGCGACAAGGTGCGTTCCTGGTGAACACTGCAAGAGGTGGGCTGGTGGACGAGAAGGCTTTAGCTCAGGCTTTGAAGGAAGGAAGGATACGGGGAGCTGCACTCGATGTGCATGAGAGCGAACCTTTCAGGTGTGAACATTATTAATAAACGTATTGATTATAGTTGATTGTTTATGCGATTGTAGTGTGATGTAACATTTCCTCACATTATTCATATTTATGTGCAGTTTTGCCCAGGGCCCTCTTAAAGATGCACCAAATTTGATCTGCACTCCACATACAGCATGGTACAGTGAACAGGCCTCTCTGGAGATGAGGGAGGCAGCAGCTACAGAGATCCGCAGAGCCATTACAGGTACACACCCAGCTGCACATGAACGGAAAAGCTACTCTTAATTCAGAAGATTCTACTGGAGTGTGTAAACTTCAGTATACCCAAAATAAGTCAAGTCAGCTTTACTTATATAGAACTTTTTTACAATGGTGCATTGTCTCAAAGCAGCTTTACAACCATATATTATCTTAAAAGGCCAATCCCTTATTGAGCAAGGATAGGGTGGCAGTGGCAAGGAAAAACTCCCTGAAAATAGAAGGAAGAAACCTTAGGAGGACCAAGACTCAAAAAGGGAAGCATCCTCCATGGGTGGCCTAGGTGTTAATTAAGTAAATACTTAAAAGTATAATAAAGTAATTGGCAAAATAAAGTAAGTAATACAATTTAAATCAATATTCATATTTACGTTAGTAATAAAATAAGTAACAAAATAGATTATAAAACAAAATACATTTTAAAATCATTCCTTAGTGGGAAGTCCTTGGAGGCACATCGTCTCCTAATGACTAAATGATGGAGGGAGTTACTGCACTCTGGTGGGACTGGGTTTTGTTGATGAAGACCAGTAGAGTGATGCTGAGTTGGAGGAACATCTAAGTGTGCAGTGCTGGAAATGGTACCTTAACATCTCTTGGGAGTGAAAAGAGAAAATGTAGTTACTTATGACTTAGAAGCACAGAGTCTATTATCAGTCACTGGTTCCATGTGCAGCTTGAAGCTCTGGCAGCACTAACTATAGCAGCATAGCTAAAGGGAGAGAACCAGAAGTTAACACAGCCAAGAAGCAAGCGCCAACCTGAGCCATGTATCATAGTCTAAATCTAACTAAAAGTCTGAGTAAATTAGAATGTTTTTAGCCTAAAAACGTCTTTGGACTGTGGGAGAAAACCAGAGTACCCGAAATAAACCAATGCAGACACGGGGAGGACATGTAGACTCTACACAGAAAGGACTACCCTCGCAGTGCTGCCCACAAGCAGCTATGCTTCCCGGATTTATTATTTGATTTATTTCATTATTCTATAAATTTTATTATATTTTATTTGGGCTATTTTAATACCTCTATTTACCCAACGCCTCCAAATGTTTTCTTTAGATAATTTAGTTTAATTCTTACATTTAATATTTCCGAAGGTTTGTTCCTCATCACATTTGGGGAGATTTTTTTTTCTTGCCACTGTCGCCCTAGCCTTGCTCAACTAGATATATTGTCTAATCCTAGATATCTGTAAGCTGCTTTGCATTAAGACAATGTTCTGTTAAGTGCCATATAAATTAATTTGACTTTGAGTTTGGAAAGCCAGGTTACATATACTGAGGTTTGGTACCTAACTAAGCTGTTTAAACTCTTTGAATCACAACTTCACATTGCATGTTATGTTCACACAACATAAACAGTCCCACAACTTTTCACCACTACATATTTACAAGTTATCTCTCAACAATGTAAGTCTCTTGGTCTTCATCAAAAATAAAAATTTGCCATTGACTTAGGTCAGGGGGAGCGGTTTGCTGGTTTGCTGATGTTTTATTGAAATATATACTAAGGACAATGCTACACACAATTAAATCTGTGAGGCGAGTACACAGTGGGGGTGTGGCTACAAGAACTTTGAATGGAATAAAAAATGCTCAGCCATCCCTTAAATGGATAACAAAATACAGCTGACCATGGCCCATCATGTTCTGATTGGTGGCCTCACAGAATGTGTAATACTGCCTTCAGATGATATTTCAATAAATAAATCTCCAGCCTGACAGTGGCTTTGTGTTATCCTCCATAATAGGGTTCACAGTGCACTTAGCATTGGCTTTTGTTTGCCCAGTATGTCTTGGTAAAGGACACACATGTTTTTCTTGTCACAGTCGTCCCTTCAAGAAATGCAGTTCTAGTTGTCATTGTTATGCAAACAATACAGTAAAATCACGAGTGACTCGTATATTTTTTTGCTAGCTGATCGTATCATACTGATCGTATCAGAATCTCCACTCTCGCCAGTTCATTTCCTTGAGCAATGTTTGGCACGTAAATAAAGTAGCTTTTCAACCTTACCATTCTCAGCTGTACAGACTTTCCTTACAAGTGATAAAAGAAACTGCAGGAGATCAACCCTGAACATTTTCAGCAGCCTCCCTAGTGTGAGTGTGGCTTTAGTGACTGAACATAGACAAAAGGCCATTAAGAACATCACAGAGGCGGCTGAAAGGTCTGCTGGTCTCACCCAGAGGAAGATGGGTTCTTCAATAGAGCCTGATTAAGCTTAACGCTCTTTTTCCTTCGCCACTGTTACTACTGGCTGCTCATTAAAGGTTTAGAAATCAGTTTTTCTAGTGCTGCTTTATACAGTAAATGAAATATTGTACTTAAAACACTCAGGTGACCTCAAGTGCCTTCCAACTGGGTTGGGCAAACATCATTTACAGACTTGGTTGGCTGTATCTGAAAGAAGATATGCTGATTGGTGAATCATACCCCATAGATGAAACAGTGACCCCATCTTGAAATGGACTGATGTCCAGGGCAGGGAACATGGTGACCCCCAGCTCCAGTAATCCCTAGTTTTACCTTGACCTTGGACTTCACCTGTGAGGAGTTTGCATGTCCTCCCCTGTCTGTGTGGGTTTACTCCAGGTGCTTTGGTTTTCTCTCACATCTCAAAGACATGTGTAAGGTTAACTGGTCACATTAAACTGGCCTGGTTTGAGTGTGGCTGACCTTGTTTCTGTCACAAATAACCAGTGATGCCAACAGCAATGTTAAATCAAATAAAGGCCAAGCCCTGGTCTATAGAGCACACTTATACCGACACCTAATGCTCTGGGAAAAGCCTGCATGACCTGAAACTGAATTAAAATGTGAAAATGTGATTTTGAACATGGTCGTGGATCAAGGGGGCAAACTGTATTTTTAGATTTATCCTTATATTCATGGCTGGGTCAGATCGACCCCAGCTGGGACAAGGACAAGGCTGTCTGATGTTATAAGACCTAAAACTATGCAATTTACATAACTTATGTGTATGATAAGTTTAGAGAACTTGGACAAGGTAGACAGTGAGGGTAGCACAGGACACCTAATCATTAGGGAAGATACTTATCACTAGGGGAGATAGGATGGCACAGCCATACGTCATATACGGCATAACTTCCGATTTACAATTTCCGACACTCACACAATTCATATAAAATGGACTGAACACAACATAAGGCTGTTTAACAAGTAACAGTTTGTTAAATTTATTAACAGATGTTTGATATATTTGATATTTTAACAAAGTGAACTTTTGTTGTTGTTGTTTAATTAAAGACAGTTTTTAGTAATTCATATTTCTAGTTAATTCAGTTCTTTGAATTGCTGGGACTACAGTTTAAAAGCGTACTAAGAAACAATTTTGTAAATCCTTTCCTTGGAGAAACGATTCTAATTATTTAGAGTAAGTAAGCTGTGGGAAGTAAGGTGAGGTTGTTAGGAGGGTTGGCAGAAGGGAGCAGTTTGAAGCGTCCAGGATGCACCACCTACACTGTGAATTAAAAGTCTTACATTCTATTGTTCTCAAGCCACAGCTAATGATAACAGCTAGACAAATTGATGCATTAATTTTTAAAGTACAATGCACCAGTAGACTCATATCTGCTTTGGAATATTAAAGGAAATGTATTTAGATATAAATGTATATTTAATTATAGGTAATCTGATCCAACTAATCATGTTCATGTAATGGGCTCAGCAGCTTTCCACTTGCCACAGCGGCAGAACAAGCTGAATTAATGTGGCTGTGGCTTGGTTGGGCTTTGGTTCGAAAAATGTAATGATATAAGAAAAACGTTTTTTAGATTTTTAAACAGCTTTATCCTGGTTAAAGTTGCAAGGGCTTAGGACCTGTACCTGGAAAAGACAGAGCACATACAATGCGTAAGCATGCCTTGTCCAGGATGCCAGTCTGTCACATGCAAGAGTGAAAGTCACTGTAACAACATCAGGGTGAATCCCCCAACCAAACTAATTCTTCCTCAGCCCAATCCAGTCTAAATCCAATGGGACTCAACTCTTGGGTTCTTCATCCAATCCCGACAGCAGTCCATGACAAGGCACCAGATGGTTTGCCCCCCTTTTTAAACACAGCCGGCACTGTACCGGTGTGACGCCTGACCTGGCCGAAAGGCGCTGAAGGATTCACACAGGTCAGTGCTGTGGTGAGCGAGCCAATTGCACGATGCAGGTACTTTCTAAAATGCTAGGTTCACTCATTAAAAAGGCATATTGCATTCAATTACAAACACAGAGATTTTTCAAGAAGTACTAAAGCTAGAACTCATATCACTACATTAAATCAACTGATACTCTGTCTCTGACATGTTTTATTAATGCTAGCATTGTGCGCCACATATCTTTTCTTGTTTTGCCTCCTTTTCTCCACATGAACTGTGCTGTTCATATCTTCTTTTGAAAGTACATGAAAAGATTAATACTTGGTGGTAGAGCAGATCTGTGATAGATTACGGGTCTATTTCAAACTTACATCAGAACAATCTGAATCTAATTACTCAAAGGCTAATCACACCACTTCCAGTCTTTAGCTCAGTGTCCAGTGCAGTTTGATGAATTCCCTGCTCAAACACACCTGTTTCTACTCACCAGCTAATTATCACATTTAGTAGGTGTCTTTAGTGGGTGAGTATTTACTTCTAAGTGTTTACAATCAGGTTTTTATACAAATGTTGTCAAGCCAATTTACTGCAGATATAAGCTGATTGGCCATTTATTAGAGACACCTGCCCTTTCACAAGCTTCCCTGTATGGAAATTGGAGCAAGTGAGCAAGTTTTCTGTGGATCAGTTTGTAAAAAAATTGCAAATTTAATGTACAAGTCATACAAGGCTTAATCACCAATGCTACAACAGCTGGGACTATTATACTGCTCAAAAATATATACTATTATATAATAAAATATCCCATATTTTGTCTTAAGGCTTTCTTAGTATTTTTTTATGCAGCAGTCTCAAGAGTATAGTGAAAATGATGTGACTGAGGAAAATCATCCAGCAAAGGGGGTCCGAGATGAAATAGTTCCTACAAACAGGTGGTGGACAAGCTAGCCAAATGTGTAGAATACAACGGCCGGTGTGTCTAAATGCATAAGCCGTTGTTCCTTAACAGCAGATGACAAATTTGAGTGACATTGCTGTTTAAGGGAAACAGAAATTAAAGACTCCAGTGAGCAAAGACCACAAAAAGTGGAATGGTGAGCAGTGGAAAACCGTCATCTTCTCAGATAAATCCAAATTTGTTGCACCATGCTCCTAGAAGAGTACAGATTTGGTGCAAGCAGCATTAATTGAAGTTCACGTTGGTGGAAGTGGAATGATCATGTGTGAAATGGTTTCTTGGCACACACGGAGTCCTCCGATACATGGAAATGGATGTTTGGACAATAAGGCTTACCGAAGTATTGTGACTGTGTTCTTCTCTTCGTGGCAGCTGTTTACCCTATGACAGAAGGACACTTTTAGTAGGCTAATACACCATGACACCATGACACAAGACTAGCATAGTCATGGATTGTTACCAGGAACATGGCAGTGAGTTTTTCTTGCTTCCCTGGTCTTCACAGTCCCCAGCCTTTTATCCTATAAGGTATGAGGTATAGCACAGGCTGTTCAGAGAATGTCATCATGTAATCATACAGTATGTAAGCCGTGAGAACCTGTCCTTCCCACGTGCATCAATGTACTTTCAACACATAGTGAAAAACTATGCCACGAGGAATTCTTGCACTTTTGAAGACCAAACGAGGTTCAATGAGCCACTAGATGGGTCTCTCTAATAAAGTGGCCAGTTAGTATATGTACTATGCATAGTGGTTAGTAATGTTGTATCACCACTCAACTTGTGGCTCATTCATGGCAGCATAAGTCAAAGGAAATTAAATAATTCCTCTTTTATTCTATATTACAAATACATTCTTATTTTCTTTTATATAAATTAATTACTGATTTTTCCAAAGACTGGCATTTTACCAAGGACATTTACCTATCATGCACTCGTGTGTACACAGGATCAAGTGCTTACTGAAAATGGATGAATTACAAGCCGACCTCTTAAAAGCCACTTGCATCTAAATCATTCAATAGAGTCATTGACATGAAGCTCAGTAGTTGCACCTGGATTGGTCATGAAGAGGCTGTGTTTTATTTACCTAGCCTTATTGTACAGACATGAAATTATTTCAGGGATCCTGGGAAGGCTTTGCTTGCTTAGTCTTATTTGGCTTGAAATGGTTAAATAGTCCTTTCAGTCCTTTTCAGTTACGATGGATAAAACAGTGGCAAAATGTGGGAGAAGAATGGTAATCTGTTTTTAGTCTTGTCTTGGTCATGGCCACTCCCGGTGCTGGTGATGACTCGGACTCAGGTACCCGAGTCTTGTTCTTGAATCAGACTGTGCTTTAGCAGTCTTGACTACAACATTACCACTTGCATTACATATTTTCCTTACAATAGCATTTTACAGTAGTCAGCCCGTCTAGTGGTACCAAGGTTGGAGGAAACTCGAGCACTCCAGTGAAGCCTAAGTGAGCACAAACACAACCAGAATCTGAGAGCCACCAACAAAAAAAACAGCCAAGAAACAATTGGCAAAAATCTCATTGTCAAAACACTCTCATTGTCAAAACCCTGTGTATGAAATTGTATTTGATCATGTGCTGATCCTTTCAAAACTACTAATGTATGCTTTCTACAGCTCTGTGGTTAGCTTAAACCTCCGGAAACTGCTACTTTTTTAGACAAACTACCTCTCTGATAGTCCCCTTGGAATTATTAATCGTAATCAAGGCATGAGCATATTACATCACGGCCCGGGTTCTGCTCACGCAATGGCGCACTTAGGTGAGCCAATACAGACTGCAGTCGTCTGCGCAGCCTTTTACCTCACATGTGTTAACACTCTTGAAGCAGCATGGCAGAAACGTAAACATGAGTGCCGTGTGTGAGAGTCTGAACTCTAAGTGAGCAATGCATCATCTCTGCAGAAGTATGCATGACGCACATTTGGATCACATTATTTTATTTGCTGAAGTGGAACAGCACATGTCTGGCCCCCGTAATAGGGCCCAGCTGGAGAGATTTGAATCGTTCTCCTGTGTGTGTGTGTGTGTGTGTGTGTGTGTGTGTGAGAGAGAGAGAGAGTTTTGTGAATGTTAATAAAAGTGTGTATGCATTACATTAAAGACATTAAAGACAAAGGTTAAGATTCAGGTTAAGGTTATCCAGATTTGGAATTAAATTTTCTCTTAGCCCCTCCATGTCTTATGACCTGTCACTCTTTCTGCTTTTGCACTGGTGTGTGTGCCCACCCACAGGGTGCTGTGATTACGCCAGCCATGGACCACACCATCTCCATGCAGCCAGCCAACATGATGGGGCCTCTCACCCAGCAGATGAACCATCTGTCCCTGGGCACCTCTGGCACAGTAAGTGGACTCTCGCTTCTTCATTGAGCGCAACCGAGTCAGGTCTGACCGGAGATGCTCTAACTCTGTTTGCAGTACATGACGGCGGCAGCTGCTGCGGCTCCTATGCAGGGAACCTACATTCCCCAGTACACTGCGGTGCCTGCCTCAGCCATCTCAGTGGAGGTAAGACCAACGCCACTCTCCACTCTTACTTTGTTTCCACTAAAACAGTGCCAAGCTAGATCTGGAAAACATTGTAGCTTGAGCAATCATCCGTTCAATCATCTTGAGCAACTTTTTTTACCAGATTGGTTCACCAGCGGAACCATTACATTATCAGATCAGATTACGGAAGACTGTTGTGGACAAAATAACAACTGTACTTTAACAATGACTTGTAGCCTGGTGATTTGTATTAACTGATTTGTATTTCGTGAGAATTGAAGGACACTGTTGGGGATTTTTCAAGGTAAGTTACTTCATCAGCAACTGAATAATCAAAACAACACTGCAAAATCACAGCCTTATTGAACTGAACAGGCACATAAACTGACCGTTGAAAATGTCTCTTCAAAGTTGAATTGTAATAAAATAAACAAAATGTAATCTAGCCATTTCCAAAATCAAATCAGGACCAATTCATATGCCTAAATTAAACCTTTAAGAAATAACATAAATAAATAATAATATAATAATAAATGCTATAAAGGGCAGCACCGTGGCTTGCCCTCGCACTTGCTGCCTCACAGCAAGAAGGTCCTGGGTTCAATCCCAGGGTGGAGTGACCTGGGTCCTTTCTGTGTGGAGTCTGCATGTCCTCCCCGTGTCTGTGTGAGCTTACTCCGGGTACTCTGGTTTCCTCTCACAGTCCAAAGACATTTGTGTCTCCAAAGTGGCCCTTAGTGTGTGACTGTGTGTGCACCCTATGATGGATTGGCGCCCCATCTAGGGTTGTTCCTGCCTCTGCACCCAGAGTTGCCGGGTGGGCACCGGCTGGCCCACGACCTGTGTGGATTAAGCAGATGATAATGAATGAATGAATGATAAATGCTGTTATAAAATCCACAATAAACACTTCTGTACTATAGTACGTTATAGCTACTGGACTTGAGATATTACACTTTGGATTTTATAAGCAAGGCGAAATAAAAAGATATTTTTTACAACACAGCTTTTGAAAGGTAAAAACTATTTTTTCTTTTGTTTGTTTGGTCAAAAAATATGCTTTTTAAAAATGTAATTATCTAAGACACACTTAAATAAATCAAGCTAAATTATTTAAACTCATTTAGAAATGTAACAGAAGGAACGCAGACAAGTGTAAGGGATTAAATGAACATTCTGTATCTCACAAGTGTGCTCAAGTAAGATTCAAAAGACCCCTGTTTTAAAACTCATTAAAGTATAATTGTTCAAAAAGTCACTTAAGTATATGTACAGCGTAATGTAGTATGTTACTACCCACCTTTGAAATTCGTCTTCATGAGTGCATGATGTTTTTCCCCCTCCAAGTAAAGAGTTCCATTGTATATAGAAATCTAATGTATATAGAATATCTTTTGAATATTGCACATGCAAAAGTAAAAACAATTTCACAGTCCCTTTTGGGACAGAGCCAAAGACTACTTTTTTTGTTGCTGCTTTGATTTTATTTTAACTTCAGAAATTGTCTGCGATAGTAAAATCACTTGAAAAATGTTTGCTGTAAGGCTTATATACAATCATGCAATGTGTTATTTACAGCCAAATGGTACCTAATATGAGCAGTACACAAATTATAGGCTTTTGTGGAATCCACTTGCTAATGGATACACAGGCAACCCACCCACCTAAATTCATAGCATTAAGCAGAAGCCCTTATCAGGAGCAACGTGCAACTGAAATGAGCTGCCAGGCAAGGGTTTTGCTCAAAGGCCCAACATTTTCCACTTCTTGGATCCATAATTAGAATTTACAAGCACCCCATTAGCAATGCTTAATCACTGAGCCACTAACCTACCTACCACAATTGATGTTGTGGATGAGAACCGGCTGTATTAAAGCATACTGGCTGATATTACAATTATCTCAGCAATCCAGTACATTGCATAATCAACACTTTCTCAGCAAATCTCTTTGGAAATATTAATCGTAATGAGGCGTGTAAACGTGTGTCATTGCAGAGGTATGGCACCGTGGTCTCTGAGACATCCTTTCTACTGTTGGATAAATTGCTAAAGTGAAACCACAGATGTCTATTTCACTTTCCCCCATAGAGGAGGTTGACTATTAGTTTAGTTATAAAGTTCAAACAATCATGTAGAAACCGACACAACCTGAGGACTAAATGAATCTGACAACATGTAAACCGACTACAATTGATTTTCGTTCCAATGACCATGAACCTGATAATCTTGTCACTTCCAAACTAAATATTAGAAACAATTATAGAAAAAAAATTATATACGGCTCAAAGAAATAAAGGGAACACTTGGAGTTACATTGAGGAGTGTATATAATATATATATATATATATATATATATATATATATAAAGGAAGAAAGGAAGATTTAGTGATAAAATCGGATACAATTACTGGGAGCTAAACACAAATTACAGTAAGATACAAATTAATAAACATCACTAAAGGCCCCAAGAAGGTATACAATAGAGTAAAAACAATTTTAAAAAGGAAGAGACAGGTAAAAAACAATGAAAATTTAATAAAGGTAAACCAAATTGAGGAAAAGGGATGAATAGAAAAAATAATTGATTAGAGTAGAAGCAGACTCGAAAGATAAAACTGAAAAAGAGAAAAGTGGAGTCGAAGAAATGTATCATGTTTAAAAAAAGATTAAAAAAAAAAAAAAAGATAATGAGGATTTTAAAAAGGAAATACTAATATGAGCTAGTGCAAGAATACATATTATTTTGAGTTTTAGAAATCAGGGATGAGCTCAACGTCAGGTATTGATTGTTTAAAAGAATACTGTTCAAATTTGCTGCCAAGTACCCCAACTTTAAAAGTCATGTCTTTACTTTATTATTATTATTATTATTATTATTATTATTATTATTATCATTATTATTTTATTATTGTATTATATTTTAATATATATAATAGAATAATTAATTAAATAAACATGCACAGAACTGTAAAAAAAAGTAACCTACAGTACCTCTTGTTTCAGGGTGTGGTGACAGAAGCTTCTCCGCAGAGCATCCCTCCATCTTCCCAGGATGGCAGTGGTCAGCAGCAGCAGCCTATTTGCGTGGATGGCACGGGTGATCACACTCCCACCTATTCCTACCAGCCGGCTAAGTGAGACTCTTGATATTTATCTTCACACTAGGGGTTGTACAAGTACTAGTAAGTTTTAATAGTCAGATAGATGTGCCAAAGCAAAAAGAAACACTGGAAGACCTTATTTTATTTTTTTATTCAATGCTAATTGACAATGAAAAAGAATGTTTCGAATCGTATTTAAAATACCATATATCCACGGTGTCTAAATTAACATTCTAGCTTCAGTGCTTCCTTAGGCAACACTTTTTAAAACGACAATAAATAAATGTGCAAAATAAGTGCAGTGCTTAATTTGAGACGCATCCTGCATCGACAAGATCCGTTGTTACACCGGTTCCTCATATCTCTGACTCCAGCACTTCTGCCTTTTTATGTATAAAATGAAATAAAAATGGAACATATTATTAAACATTTCAATTAAATGGTACGTATCTGTGTGTAACCTCTTTTCCCAAAACACCCAAAGTTGCAAATAAGTGTAGAATCAGACTTTTTCCAAAGTATTTTCAGATGACCAAAGTTTGCTTGTCTTGCCGACTTCTCCACCAAAGAATCCAATGGTGACTAGTGGATTGTTACAGTTGGACTAATCTATGCAGTATATGTCTTACGTCATATAGCATTTTAAAACTTGTTGTGTTTGGGGTATTTTTTACCGGTTTGCTATTTTATTCTATCTTAGAAATATCTGTCATCTAACCGGAATAAGACTTGTTCATTGGCTTAACTGATTTTTAGCCGGTTTTGCTGAAATTTCTAGTATCTGGCGTTCTGGCCAGATCTGAGCAGCCACAGGACATATGTGTTTTGTTCTGAATTAACATATGCCAACCTCTGAGAGATACAGTCTTAAATATGACAGTTCAGCATTTTTTTAAATAAACGCTTAACATTCCACTGAGAATAGTGAGGTTTTAGTTGAACTGTTTTTAAATGGACTGGCTTGTACAGAACTGATCTGCTTTAATAACTAAAGAATAAGGTGCACAGTTATATGTTACAGAATGCAATTTTCCCACATACATTATATTTTAAGCTCCCATGTTCTGCATTATATGTTTGCTTGGAAGCGCAATTATTTTGAGATTATTATTAGCATCTAATGAGTCTCTCACGGGTCATTTAGCTTTTTTATTTTGTCTTTATGGTCGCACATAATTGCACATAATGCTCTCTATTGATCGAAGGATGAGGCTGTGTTTCAAACCACTTGCGGCCATACTGAATATTCAGCACACACTGTAGATAATTGGATATAGCTTAGGGTACTGGCAGTTGGGTTTTTGAATGAATACAGCTGAAGAAATCCAGATAAGATGTAATGGTCCATGTGTAACCCAATTTATGGGTTAAAATCAAGAAGGCTATAATAAATTTTACACCCTGAAGTGGGAAAATCCATGTTTATGATAGGCTGAGGCAGAAACAGCAGATAACCTGTCTATGAGCTGCTTAGTGGCTCTGTACTGGTGGAATAGCTCTTTTTTTGTTTTATTTAGTCAGCGGCTAAATGTCAAAGTCTGTATCTTGTCAAGACTTAGTTCTGTTCTAACCAATTCTGTTTCGATCTCTTTCTCCTGGCGCTGGTGGATTCATCCTTCGCTCATGCACTTGTCACCTGTGTGGTCAGATAACAAGAGGAGGAGGAGGGGTGTTTGGGTGACTGCGTTGCCTGAGATTGGGGGACTGTGCCGAGGACAAAAGGAGAGGCTAAGCAGAAAAAAAGTTTGGGTCCACCTTTGCACAAGCACCAAAATAAAAAGAACTTTATCAGACATCTGGGCAGAGCAAGAAGAGCCAGCGAAAGCAGAAATGCAGTCATGGTGGAGTTGGAGCTAAACGGATCTCTTTACAAGACATTTTCTTCATGAAGTTTTGAATTTCAAGTACAAAGTACAAAGTTTTCCAGTTCTTTTCAGAATGTGCAGGTAGGTTTTCAGCTCTGGTGAGTTTTCTATTAGAGGAAGCATGACAGAAAGAATATAAGCGTGAAGAAAAAAAGAAGTCTTCCTCGGATTCTAAGCTACTTTTCCTTTCCATTTTTATGCGTTATATTTTAGTTTTCTAGAAAATATCAATGTTTATCATCTTTGTTGCCTTAATTTTGAGAAATGTCTAAGACTTTTCCCAAACTGAACATCGTTGTTGGAAAGAAGAAAAAAAAACACCTGGACGGACAGACGATGGCCTGAGGCAGAGAACGAGAGTATCATATTACCTGTACAGAGGAAAGAAAAAGGTCTTGTGAAGACAATTTAAATTATCAGTGGCGACTTTGAGTTCAAAAAGAAAGGACAGTAAAATATAGTGATGTGATGAGAGTTGCATTTTCTTTAGAAAAAAAAGAGAACATTGTTGAACCACTGCATCCTGGGAAATGCAGTTTATTGTGTAGTGCAGATCATTTTTAATGGCATTATTGTTTTTATCTGCAATATTTTTATGAGCTTTAAGGTGTTTTCAGCCTGCTTCGCTTGTTTCATTGTGAGGGAAAAAAAAAAAAACTAAAACCAGGACAAAAAAAAATACTGGCAGTGCAAAAGTACGTAGATAGGAGCTTTTGAATTAAAATAAAGCAAATGTGTGCAAAAAAAAAAGCAATAGTAATAGGAAATTGTTGACAATTTCTTTAGTCTTTCTTAGCTGTGGATCAAATGCAGCCCATGAATGGCATATTTTATACCAAAGATGAAGAAACCATGTAGAGAAAGTGGAGTAGATGAGTTTTTCTTTTCTATTTTTTGGCCTTGATGTTCTCCTCTCTGTGACTCAAAAGTATTTGTTTGACCTTGATGGCCAGACCAGTACTCATATTTAGGCTGGGATGGGGTTATGTGGTTGAACTTTCTTCCACTGCTGCAGCTTTTCTACTCACTCAGATGGTGAGAGGGTAAGACTTCCTGATTGCATGTATTGTAGTGTGGTGTCTCTCCAGCAGGTGGCATCAGAGAAGCTGCAGAAGGTATTTTCCTGGACAATTGTTACACATTCACGGGCCACTGACTCACTGCCTCTCAGTGTTACATGTTCAGCGTTGGCTTTTTTGATTCAGCCTTTCTGAAAGGAAAACCTTTTGTTTTCATACCTTACAGCTTAGTATCAAGAGCAGTCGTACCAGGAACGCAAAATAGTCACGTGTGTGTATTTAAACTCTTCTGCAGTTTGCTACCTCAGTCTATATACAGGAAACCATGTTAAGAATCTTCTGGCTGTGAACTACCTGACACAGGGTGAAGAAACCTAGAATATCTCAGTGTACACCCAAACCCTGCTATCCAGACATAAACCATTTATATCTATAAAAATTGTAAATTAAAACTATAAAGTGCATTAAGTGTATATATATACATGAACCCAAGCTACCAATTCATGGCTAAGATACTCTTGTAAACCCCATCTACATTTTGCAACACAAAAAAAGTTTATATTACATAAAACACAACCATAATATCATTTTTGTTGATAGCAATACAACACGAGCGGAAATGTGTTCATGAATAATGTCATTGCTGCTATTTTGTCACAGCACCCGAGGGGAAATGTACTGTGAGATTTCATAGTTAAACTGTAAATTGCTCAACAGTTTTAATGTCAACATTCACAGTTTGACCATAAAGTTAACAGTTTTACTATGAAATGTTGATGGTCATTTGACCACTTCATGGTTCTTCTGTCAAATTTCATAGTACAACTCTAAACGTGGTTGAAAATGAACTGACCATTGATTATTTCACAGTTCTACAATGGATTTCAATAGCAATTTTGCCACTTCATGGTTCTACTGTCAAATTTCCCAGTACTTTTTTTTCCTGGGACAACCTGAAGGTGAGTTCCATACATAAATCCAGCCATGATGTTATTTGTATATACCCACAACCTCAAGTGTTCTATTGTTTTTGTACAACAGCCCGAATACCTTCCAATGTGGTGTAGGTCCACATCAAATGGAAAGCTGCAAAAGGAATATCATATACATAACCCTATGAAGTGCGATAGTCTGAAATACATTGCAAATACCCAAAAGTCAAAAATACTTAAACTAAAAAGCATTAGAAACTAAATTATAGGATTTAGATAAATTCAATGTATAAAGCTAGTCATTACTTGGCAACACATCAGTGCAGGGGCACTGGTTTGGTGTAAAAAGAAATATTCAAGCCGTACCAATTATTTGACTAAAACTAACTCTTGCATAATATCTAATAAACACAGAAATGATTTTTAGGTTTCGGGGAGACATACAATTAATTTTATTGTGCCAAATATTTCCATAACTCACCTAAATGCCTAATGGTTAAGGTACTGGACTTCTCTGCCAAGCTGAGTGCCCATCACTCCCTACAGAATTTTGAGAATTTTGTACTCTAGCCCCACCTAGAGACTGTAGAGGATGTACGCTGAAACACTTGCGCACCAAACGGTTCCAGAGACTTATTTGGGATATAGCAGAGCTCCCCAGAGAACTAGATTTGTTAAAGGGCCTTTTTACATTTGCATGCACACCAGCAGTAGGAACGCTGAACGTCAGCCGTGCACATTTTGCCCAGTTTACGACAAATCTTGTTTGTCCTCCCTCTATCACATAATCAGTGAAACCTGAAACTCAGTCCCTTTATCATTGTTTTTGTTCATGTTTTTCATGAAGATCTGATACCAGTGTTCAAGTATATTTCAACATGAGCACTGCGTCTGGACTGATCACTATACAGTTGCATTAATGTGTCTGGACCAATCACATAAATTTTACGTCACTCAGGCGCTGATAACAGGCCCTACCTTTTAAAGTTCCTATACACAGCGTTCTAAGAACTTAAATCCCTTTCAGCTCCTAGGGTGCAAACGTGAGAAAGACGGCATAGCTTTAACTATGAAAAATGTAGGTTAACAGAACCTAAAAGATGCTGAACTAATACCACTAAGAGATTTTTTTGGTTGTACACTAGTGCCACTTCGATATGATCAGATTTCTATACTAAAACAGTTTGTACACTAGCACCACCTAGAGTATGCAAAAGTCCTACATTAGCACCACCTAGAGGATGCTGAGGTTAAATGAGATTTTTTTGGATTGCACACTTGGACAACATAGATTTTCAAGGTTGCACACTGGCACTACATAGGTATTGTTGAGGTTGGTACAACTCAGCAGTCATTGAATACTGAGTCTGGGGTAAAATGTGATGTAGCTCAATTTTAAACTTTAGTTGCATCTCACAAAGACACAATGTGGATGTTCTTGATGTTGAGGTTGTCATGGTTGTACACTGGCATCACCTAAAAGCTGCTATGTGTTTAAAGTATCGAAACAACAGTCGTTATAACAGTAGTCTGAATAGCAGGATTTGGGTGTATATTACCAGACGCGTTAAAAGAAACACCCGAAATATGTTCACATTCACATTTGTCGATCCTCAACTGCTGGTAAGGTTCATTTGTGCCATACAGTGTTATCACTGTTTGAAAGTTCATCTGTGTGGGACCAGGCGGTTACTCCAGTGCCTTGTCATAAAGCAATGAAGAGCTAAATGTCTATCATTTAAATCTAAGTGTACTCGCTAGCATTTTAGCTGTATTGTATTCCACTCAAGCCACTTCTCACCTCATTTTTATCAAACCGGTTCACAACAGGGAAAACTCCATAAGTCTTGTGTGAGTATCAAAGAATAAAAGTTTTTTTTTTATTCTCTGATATATTATTTATTTCTAAACTGCAATCAAGTAGATCATAGTAGTTGGTTCAATTAACAATTTAGTGCTTAACATGAAGTTTAAATACACATAGTGACGTTTAGACAGCTTGTAGTTTATGTGCAACACATCGTTTGTAGCTTTATGGTCAGTGTTATTTCAAAGGTTCTTCTCTATTATGAGGGCTTTTTTTCTTTTTCTTCTTCGTCTTGTGTTTTTTACTAAATTAAAGGGAGCCCTGCAAATTAGATGTGTTCTGAGCTGAAGGGTTGATACCTTTGCTATGCACATTTAATGCTAGTCTGTGTGCATAGTCTCTCATCTTCTCTTCACATAGGGCATCTCTGGGTGCTAACCAGGTCTTTTTGTCCTTAGCATGCCATGGCTAACACCCTATACAGATAAACGGATCACAGCACTGCTGGTGATATTTAATTAAAAAAGAGAGTTGTTTTTGTCAGTATTGCTAACTGGTAGCTGCTGATAGTGTAGATTTAGTCTAGATTTCTACTGCCATGAGTGAAACCTTCTCTCACAGTGACGTGATTAAACCATGTGCTCATCAGGGCGGGGGGATGGAACTTGCATAGACTTGGTTTTGTCTGAAAGAAGAGAAGTGAGTACACTAGAACAGGGTCGTTAACATTAAGCCCTCTCTGCCATGTCTGTCTTGGCGAACGTGAAACGTAAGCTACTCCGTAACCAGTTCAGCCTTTGAGGAAAGCCCTGTTATGATACAGAGCTCAAGCTAGCTACACATTTCCATATCTTTCAGCCAAACCAGGCCGTTTCGTTGCTTTCTTTTATCATGTAATTGCTGCTAACAAGCATTCAGTATTGGAGGGCCACAGTGGCAGATGGGATGAGATTACATGACTGACTGCTGCTTTCTCAACTAATAGATGAGGACCACAGTGTTAGCAGTGCAGCTTCGGGTTGTACCACTTTGAGAGTACCATCCATACAATGGAAAGGGTCCAAATAACAATGCCTAATATATAACAGTCTAAATGCTACAGATACAGTGGAAGCTGCTTGAAACTATAAAAAAAAGAGTTCTCATTTTTTTGGTGTGCTGAAGCCGATATTAAATAAATTGTACTTTTCCATTCCGTAATGAGTTTCCACGCTGTAAAATCCAGCAGTGAGACAAGGTTCGCCCTACTCAAAAATGTGACACAAGTTAATTCATTTCTTGCCCAAACTTACATGAATATGAAGAACATGAAAAGAGTTCACAGTTCGGTTTGTGCTTTTTTCAAAAGTGCTTCAACCAAAAAGCGGGAGGTCGTGGGGAACAATAGGCAGTGAACAAGTAGTGTTTATATGTAAAAAAGACAATTTGTTGTTGATTGTTCAAATATAATGCTGACATGCTACATACAAACCAGCATTTGGCCATTTTTGGTTTTGTGCTGGATACTTCAAAAAGCGAATAAAGACTACAAAAGAATCCTCTTACTACTGAGGCCATTAGAAATATCATGTGGATTGCAAAAACCAAAAATACAACTAAATATGTGTGTGAGTTTCAAAATGAAAAAGTGTTCATAATGCTGTTCTGCTATCACAATGATCAAATAATTTCACTATTTAAAAGCTTTGTGCGAGATAAAAAAAACGTGCAGGACTATGTTTACATATTCCAGAATGATAATGTCTCCAAGTATGCTGTTAAATAATTCAAGATTGGTTTATGAACACCAGGATGAAGTCAAGCAAAATCTATGGCTTTCTCAATCAGCAAATATAAAAATGCATGGGATTTATGGGACGTTCTGGAGGCAGACTGTGAATTAGTTTAACAGCACAGTCATCGCTCTGTGGAGAAATGGAGGAGTTACTTCCCATCATAAACAATGCAGGACTCTACAGGATTCTACTTCTTATTGGGACTTTGATATGTTTATACAATGGGGGCTAAAAGTATAAGACCACAAGTAAAAATGCTTCTATTGTGCATTTCATACAGTCAGCATAATGTTGTATGGTGGTATAGAAGTTAGTGCTGTTCTCTCACAGTACCAGAGATTCCAAAGAACACATTGTAGTCTAACTCAATGCTTAGCTTTCTTTGTCTTCAAGTACCCTATACCCCCCATGGGATCTACGTTGGGTGATTGTTGTAGAAAGACCATGACAATCAGCTGTTGTTGACCTTTTTGGTCTTCAAGTAGTTGTTGCAAAGCTTTTATGTGTGTTTGGGGACATTATACCACAGTATGGATCATTCTGCACAGAGATCCAAACCTGCATTTCCACGAGTACTCTCAGATGTCATTCCTCCACTTTATCCATCATTTACAATGCATACAACTATAGTAGGGGTGCAAATTAAAACAAAACCATAAAAATGTCCTTTATACAGCTATAGCCATTAATCAAACTTATTAATCAGTATAGTATTGTGCAAAAAATAGTAGGTAATCCGCAGGTAACATCTTTTCGCAATGGTCTAATGGCCATCTATAACATATAGTCAATGACTGGACCCAAAAATGTAAAACTTGAATTTGTCACTCCATAATACATTTCCACTGATCTACAATCCAAATTTTGTGAGCTTTAGAATTTCTTAGCCTTTTTACCCTGTTCTCCTATGGGGAAAAAAGGTGATGTCTTGGCTGCTACCCTTCCAAGAAGATCATTCCTGATCAAGCTTCTACAGACTGTAGAAAATTTAACGGGGCATCCACATAATGCTGCCTGTTGCTGTTATTTCTCAGGTGTAAGGGAAGGTCACACTACACATTTGCCACTGTAGCATCTCTGCTTGAGGTGGACACAACTGATATCCAACTGTTATCCAAATGGCCTATTTAGTTCTAGAAGCTGGTGGGGTATTTAAAGGTATTTAAACTCTAGTGGAGTTGCCACCTTGGAGGTGATGGTTGCCTTAAACTTAAGTACTCAAGATGACCATGACCTGGATGACTGAGAACCTACCCAGATATACTGTATGGTCACTGAAACCCATAGAAACTTATTTAGTCAGATTTTCTTTGGTTTTTAATTAAATTTTGGTTGTATTCTGATAAAAAAGATTAAGAAAAAATATATATTGGCATTGTTCCATTGCAAATACAATGGTATATCTAATCTAATGTTGGGTTAAGACTTTTGCACAATACTATATGTTATGTTTTTGAATTTCTAATGTAATGTCAAATGTGTGAAATAAATATAATGAAGCCGCTATCCAAAAATCGAAGCACTTTTAAAATACTACCCATGACCATCCAAGGCCCTTATCTATTCAGAAGGAAGCATAAATCAAGCTTTTTAAACAGCATTACACATACCTCTACATTTCAAACTCCTTTCTTCCTGGTCAGAGCTGCAATGGCTTTGGCACCTTTCCCCAGAGGACGCAAGTGACCTAGGTAGGGGTTGCTGTTGCGTAGGAGGGTGATATTCATCTATCTGGCCTCCAGTCCCAAACACAGCCCAGTCCAACCCTGGGGTAGTAAGCTAGCATATCAGACCTATTTGTGGTTTTGAGACCTGTTTGATATGTAAAATGCGTCATTTCTAATGATGTTAAGTACATTTATTTTGTTTCGTCAATTTATAGTATTTTTGTTCCCAGAATAACACAGCTTGAACTCACTGCTGGATTTTACAGTACACTGAACCTGAAACATTCTACTCTGTTACTAAACGTTCTATTCTGTTGTAACTAACATGTTAGGATTAAGTCTCACATTGTGTCGTCAGATCTAATTGGCTGTGATCAAGAATTTCCTGACACTTTAATACTTCTTGTCATGTCGTGTCAGACCAAAACGATATAGTTTGATCTATCAAGTTCAGCCAAAACCTCTATAAGAAATTAACGGATCGACAGAGGAAATGGAAAACTATTTATAGAATTCTTTTTTGTACATGCAAGTGTTGTTGAAAAGCTTATGAAAGTGAACAGATTCTAGGATGCTACCTTTTATTTTGCTGCACATCCATGCCTCCTGTGTGTTTGAGTCGTGATCCTGAGAGTTTCTGTAAATCAGTGGATGTTGAGTTAAAACTTCTGTTTATTATGAATTATTATTTCAATGAAGCTTTCAATAAAAAAAGGTCAAAATGTCATTTTTGTAATGTTGTCTTTCTGTGTTTCTCTTTTTAAAAGATATTTTGCAAACAAATAAAGAATCGGGCAAAAAGAGTATAAATTCCGAAAAACAATATATTTTAAACTGTTAGTAGTATCACTTTAAAAAGAAAAGTTTCTGATACTTTTGTGATTCTCACATCTTTCTCTTCACCCAAGTGATAATTACAGAGACATTTTTGCTTCTTTTCATGAAACATATGTTAATATTTACCTCACAATTTTACAAAACTTCTGTAGGACTATGTTTTCATCAATACACAATAACACAATCTGTCTCATGTCAAATGGAGAAATATCAGCAGTCTTGCTACTCACTTTTTGTGTTGACATCAAAGATGTGGCCTCAAGTCTCAGACAACAACTTTTTGGCTACCTTAAAATTTGGATAGCATGTAATGTAGCTAGCACAATCGCTAATTTATCTGAAGTTGATATGGTAATCTGGTTTCTGTTTTAGCAGCTTAAAAGTTACTAAAATGTTCCTTCATACTGAACATTTTGTCTCATAAGCCTAATAATTTTAAACCTTATACATTCGAAATTTGATGCTTGTTTCATAAACGTCTCGGGTTGGCGTGATTTAAAGACCAAGAGAATATAAATCCAAATGTTAACGATGGTTTGATCACAGTGTACGCCATCTTCTGAGGGTTACTTCCATGTGACAAATTTAAAAAATCTCAAACTGGCTTCTTGACCATGACACTGAGGTCACTGTACTCGAATGTCCTCCACAGTCACGAGCTATTAATCTATTAGACCACCTTTAAGTTATGATGGAGCAGGGGATTTGCATTAAAAACACAAAGTTGAAAGTACAATTAAAGTATGATTAAAACATTGTCAGAAACATTAACCAATGGAAACTAAATAAAAAGTTTAAAATAATAAAAAGCAAATAGTGAAAAACACAATCAGGTATCATATGGGTAAAACACAATCAGGTATCATATGCATAGCTAAACAGAACTGTTTTAACCTGGACTTAAACATTGTGAGAGTAGAGGCCAGCCTAACATCTTCAGGGAGACTGTTCCAGATCTTAGCTCCATAAAACTGTGCTTCACCGTGTTTAGTCCGGACTTTGGGCACCAGTAGAAGGCCTC
>JAVSBV010000001.1:6778129-6798317 GCA_033117975.1 Parotocinclus spilosoma
CACACACACACACACACACACACACACACACACACACACACACACACACACACACACACACACATATACACACACACTTTTCTTGTCTGCTACCATTCCAAAAAAGACCTCCTCGGACTGTAGAATCCTTCAGATGCTGCTATTGCTCATGTGTAAGTGGAGGTCACACCAAATACTTGCCATTATAACCAATAGGAGCTGTTATTTCTAATTTTCTACCCCAGGTTTTTATACTGCATACAACATGTACAACACCTGTATTATACTGAAGAGACCGAGAAATAGTTATATATGGTCATTATACTATTGCAAAAGAACACATTTAATGCTGGTCTTTTGCACTGTACTTTACATGTGAATTATATATATCCCAACACTTATGGGTCTAGACCACAAATAGCAGTAGAAAAATGAAGTTGGATAAGGAAGAAAGCTGGGGAGGAATTTTTTTTAAACGCAAAACTGTGTGATAAAAAAGCAAACAATCAAGCCAAATATTAAAGATGTCTGTGTAAAAAAATACGGTACATCTTACAAAACAGTATAGAACAATGTAAACCCTTGACTGAGTTAAAGCATTTAATGTTATAATATGACAAAAGGCTGTTTGAGCGGTGCTGCTGTCTGGACTGAGTCCTGGCAGTGATTTTCAGAAGGGTCGGTGACACACGCAGACTGACTGTGTCTGATGGAGGTCGGTCGATCAGGGGATCATTCCCCAGTGCTGTTAAAGTGTCTCTACCTGATTATGAATTACATGCAGACTACACATACTGTTGGGTTCACCACAAAAAGCCCTGTAAGCCTGAGTTTAAACATTTAAAAGAGAGGCAATATCATTTTCTAATGCTTAATCCAGTCTTACGGGTCTTATATATTTCTCCTGAAGCATTTTTGTACTTTATGCATCCACCTTTGAACATTAAATAGCCATATGACTGAAATCCAGGTGCTCTCTGTAGCAGAGGGTGATGCATATGATCAGCCGGCAGTTTCCCGATGCATTACTGTCCACAGGTCAAGTTTTCTTAACACTGTGTAATGTTTCCAAATCTTCAGATGAAAAGATCTGAAAGCAACGATTACTTCCATATAGGTGATTGGTCCTGGCCTGGAAACAATTAGAAAATTGCTTTGAAATGCTATATGTGATCCAGACTCCAGTACAGTATCATGTCACTCAACACGGTGAAGGAAAACGATGCTAAAAGCAGCCTTTTAACTGTCTTTACAAAT
Source organism: Parotocinclus spilosoma (assembly GCA_033117975.1). NCBI lineage: Eukaryota > Metazoa > Chordata > Actinopteri > Siluriformes > Loricariidae > Parotocinclus > Parotocinclus spilosoma. The sequence continues at coordinate 6,779,366 of JAVSBV010000001.1, forward strand.
GACCATTGACAGATTTAGGAATAAGGCTATTGATGGCCTCAGACCTGTCAAATAGGTAAATGTGGTATGACTTATCACCACATAATGAATTCATTTTAGACCAGGCTGCTAATTAGGGCCTGATTAAATGTTATATACTAAATCAAGCTTGCATTCAGAGTCACATGTTTGCAATAGAACTTGCTCCAACACCAGCTTTTGTTCTTCTTTCTGTCCTTTATCTTAGACGCAGCCCAGATTCACATTTCAACCATTATCAGGTTCTTATCAGTCAGGCTGACAGTGTACTGAAATGTTTATCCAGAGGTGCTTAAGCAAAATCATACCTCTAAACCTAAACCATGCTTATATTAAAACTTAATTGAATGCCTTTTGTTTATTTTCTGTAAAAAGTATGTGATTCGATGAAGATATAAACACACACTTAAAGTAATTAAATTAATAATACAGGATGCTTATTTTTTCTATTTTCTGTATCTGATATGATTAAGATATACTGAACTATAAGATTGGATAAATGGTTCAAGCAGAACAATAATACACTGCTCTCAAAAATTAGGGGGTATTTAAAATGAAATAAACTTTAATTTTTGTGAGCAGTATATTAGTCCATATTTGACTAAAGTACCAGTTGGAATAGTTGTACAAAGACAGCTTTCTAAATGCTTTAAATAATTGCTGTGCTTTTCAGAACATGTGAAATTGTATATGGATTTCCAGTCCACTAGTGGTGCTGGAAAAATCATATGCAAAAGAACATAAATAACATCTGATAACTAGTAATAAAACATCTGCCATTTTATCTTAAAATGTAGCTAATCAAGACCTCAGTACATAAACTGCTTTTAAATGCTCTTTGCTGAAGTATACTTGTATTTGTACAATCTTATGCTAAGGTCTGGATCTCACGCATCAAATCTGAATCTGAATCAGAACCAGAAACAGACCGGAACAGACAGCACAGAACGTATTAACAAGTATTATACTAAAAACAAATACAATACAGTAACATAATATAGAATATAAAATAAATAACAATAACTATCCTACAAAAAGTGTTGTTTGTCTATGTTAAACAAACACAAATCGTGAAATCGTGAACACAAATTGAATAAACCACAACAAGTCAATAAAGTCATATTCCCTCATGGCACTGAAAGAAAGAAATGAAAACAGAAACTTTTGTGATGACATTGCGAACATATACCAAATATAAAACCGGCGTGTGCAGTTACATGGTACAGAACAATCTTTTTAATAAAGTAAAAAACAGTATATAACAATTTAAACCCAGGATTATGTCTGTCAAACTGTTAAATGGTAAAGTTGTAAATCATTTGGGGAAGGTGCCCAAACTTTATGCTTTGTGTTCTCTCAAGATTTGCATTTAAAGCATGCTACACTGAACATCTGATATCTTACACACAATGCTGCTCGGTTTCCTTTTGAACTTAATCCTCTTGTCTGGTCTCACCCAGAGGTGGGTGCATTTCTCAAAACTGTAGTAACTAACTACAAGCTGGACAGATGCAGCTGTTGCCCAAAATGATAACTGGAAGTATTAAGATTACTGACTTGGTCTAATATTACAAAGTTTCAGAGTTTTGCAAGTTTACTACTGTGAAAGCCAAAAAAAAAAACACATCTGGAACTCGAACTACGATGGTTCAAACCATCATGGTTTAAACTACTGTGGTACAAGATACAACAGTTTTGGGAAACATATACCTCAGATATTAGTTTATTGATTAACTACTATCATTACTTCAATGCTGGCCTCTCTCGATGTATGGGATACGGGCTCCCCATTTAAATCTCTTATGGTTTCTTTCAGTTTGGAGGTGTTTCAGGGAGCTTTCCTTGCCAATTGACTGCTTGTTTTCTTTCTAAAGTTTCTTTGAGACAACCTCTGTTTTTCTGAGTGTTGTATAAATGAATGGAAGTTCAAAAAATAGCTAGGAGCGTGCCTTTTGGGCATTTAGATTTGTTGTTCTGAAAAAAGTGCCCAGAAAGATTAGTGACCTTGCTTACTTTAGAAATAGCAATTATAATGAACCGACTAATTAATTAAATAGTTAACTTGATGCCATTCTGATCTACATAAGAGCCAGTATTTACTGTATGAAACTAACACACCAGTTTAAAAAGCTATATATAATGACTGGCCAGTAATTCAGCCTCTTCAGACTTGAGCCATCAAAGTTGTCACTGTGAATAGCGTAGATGCTAAAGGGCACATACACAATCATTTTAGGGTGGACCACAGCTACATGAACACTGGGAATGGTCTTATTAGTCATATGCTATGATTTTAGGCAGCGGTTCCCAAATATCTACTGCACTGCCTATTTTGTAGATAAGAATACTTTCTTGCCCCCCACTCTGACACGCAAGTACATGTTTTTTGCTTCCATAATTTCCAAAACATTGTAATTCATACAAAACTACAGTTTCTTACTGTACCAAAACCAATTATTTTAGTACTACCAGATTGGACACAAATGCTTTATTATCCATTGTATTTACATATTAGAACACAGTTGCTCATTTTCTGTGCATTTATGAGGAGCACCCACATAGTCATCAGAGAGCAAATCTCCCGCTGGCCTCTGAGACATTGCTGTTTATTCAAAGGTTGTCTTGAAGTTCCAACCAGATGCCTGGCAGAGGGACAAATCATTTTCAGTGCAGATTTGCTAAATATCTATGATACAACCCATCTGTGCAGAGAGCTACCAGGCAGGATGGATGGTTAACAGATTTCCTGAATTTCTCGACAAACTGTAGCACGTACAGGCGCAGTTTATTCTTACGTGTACCTTCTGTTTCGGCGAGGTTCAGGTCAGTGCACTTGGCAGCTGCTCATTAAAGAAAAACGCAGGACGGAGCTCAAGGAGGCAAAAGAGATATTTCTCTAATGTGGCATCTGCTGGCCTTCTCTGTTCTCCTCAGAAGTAAGCAGGAGGCTCCTGGCCCCTGCCCCAAGCTGGTCCAGGCTGCATTCAGAGGCTAAATCTGCTGGGATTTAGCTTACCTGTTAATCATATTACTCCATGCAATCTGGAGGCCTTTCTGAAAACACAGGCAGCTTTTACCTCGTTATCACCATTAGGCCTGCGCAGATCTAAACGGGGTCTCGATGGGAAAATTGCAGTTTGCTGAGGTCTACGAAAAGGAAAATACCAAATAGGGATTGTTGTGATAAAGGCTAAATTCCTGCGCGAGCCTCGGCCTCACACCTGTTCGAGAAGATACTCTGCTTATCTGGACAACTTCTCGAGGGTTTGTCAACTTTGTTCTGTGGTAGCAGTGTACGCTTTAGCACTTAAGTACAATGGTTTGTGGTGCGTTACTGTCGTTAAGTGTGTGTTTTGTCTGAGGGGTAAGTCAAAGTGTACGCTAAGAGCTGGGCAAATTTACACAGGAGCATGGACAATGGCACTGTTTAGGGACAGGGCAGGGACGTGACCTCTCCATCTGGTCCGCTCACTTTCAGCAATTCCAACGGCATTCTCTGCCAGGCTGGTAGTGTTGTTGTACTCGAGCTTTTTTTTGGATTCAGTCTTGGAGTAAGGTGGACATGGAAATTGTTGTCGAGACCAACTGTGTGAGGTAATGTTAATTAGAAACAGAACTTTTTTCTACATTTTCTGAACATTAACAGTCCATTCGAACAGCATAAATCTGTCATTTTCTATGGGTCTAAATAAAATGTATCAAAATATCCCTATATTAAGGCATTTCTGATTTCACATTTAATAATACATTTAATAGAATGGATGTTGTTGTCTATATTTAGTTGACTTTATATAGCGATTCTGATTTTTTTATAGCCAGTTTGAGAGAAGGGAAACAGAATTATCACCACCATTTGCTTCCAAAATCTATAAGTCTATATTATAATCTATATTATCTATATTATAAGGCTATAATATAATAGTAATAATTATTATAATAATAAGTAATAATAAATTAGATAAGTAAAAATTATATGTAATACTTTTTATTAAGTAATAATACATTTTATATTATTAAATGTTGTATTTGACAAAATATATGATCAAATATAATATTATTTATTAATATATATTTTGCACATTGTATAATAATTTTTTTTCCCCATTTATTTCTTTTTACTCTAAATCAGGTCTCAGTCTTGACTCTGCTTCAGCAACTAAAGGTCTTGGTTTTGGACTCGATATGTCGCAGTCTTGGTCTTGACTTGGACTTATTAGCTCTAGTGGCCTTGAGACAACATTACACGCTGGAAATGAGAAAACGATTTAGAGAGTATGATGGGCATCAAGCAGGGCAGCTGAGCTCCAAAACGAAATGTATGCAGCTTGAGCCAGAAGGAACAATGGTACATTTGGACTTGTGTGGTAAAATGATCCACTGAGCAAAACAAACATGGGCTTGAGCTAGGAGTGAGAACAGATCCTACAAAGGGGGTAAGAGTGAGGCGGGCTGAGAGTCTCGATCGCAGGTCTTGATTGGAGGCTTGCCTTGACAGACACCTAGAGGTCTCTGCAAAGGCCGAGCTTTCACTTAAAAATGGTGCCTGGGGTGTCTCAAAAGGTCACAGCACCAAAGGCTTGCACCATTCGTCAGTGGAGAACCTCCGCAGCTTACCTGTCTTGACTTTCAGTCTAGCCGCAATACAGTTAACCTCAATTACGCTTGATTACGAGCTATGGAAAATCAGAAAAAAAAGATTACACATATTTCTTATGCATCCTCAGATCAGTTCAGTGGGCTCTCCTTGGCTGAGGGGTTGCTCCGGGGGTCGGGTTTGCACTGGTTCCAGGTTTTCAGATATAATGCTGACTGTGTTTGCTGCTTTACAGCTCTGCCTTCATGTACTCCTCAGTAGCAATGGTATACGTATGGGGTGATGTACAAAAGAGGGGTATGTGGGCTTTGGCACAAGCCCAGCCCTCCTCGCCGTAATTACCCCATTAGGCTTTAGTGGCGGATGGAGCTGTTACAGATGTTTTATGACAGGGGCTGGGGGGTGGCTTTTCATTTTGTCTCCCTGATGAGGGACAGATTTATGGTGTAACTCAATGATTCCATTCAAGAGTGCATTTCCGCGTGCACACGCACTCTCTCTCTTTCTCTCTCTTTCTCTCTCTCTCTCTCTTTCTCTCTCTCTCTCTCTCTCTCTCTCACACACACACACACACACACACACACACACATCCTTCCCCCCACACGATGCAACAGACATACAAACAACAAACAGACAAGTTCTTCTGCACGTGTTTACGTAGGCTTCTGTCTGGAAACGAGTCTTCTTTGCATATGCAGTCTTGTAAAGTTTTTATTATCTGTATTAATAATCCTGCAAGTTCATCTATAGAGAATAATATTTTAATAATGCTTTAGCGCCATATTTTACAGATTTCCTATTTGACCCTCTAATGTACCCTCTGTAAGTATGGACTATGAAAGTAATGGTCTTCTAATTGCTGTTTACTAAATTCTACATACTCTATAGATAGTTATTAGCCTATAATAAACATAATCAGCCAGGGCTGTGAACCTCTTTATACTCTATGTTCATTACTGTGCAAAGTCACATTCAGTCACATAAACACATAAAAACACGTAGCATGGCACATGAGACTCGTCTCTTCCCTGGCACTTGTCAATCTCATTTGGTCTGGATGAGGTGCACTTAAAAAATTCAAGAAAAAACTAGTTCAATGTGTCTGTCTGAGGTAACCTTAATTACAATCTATTATTTAAATATTTATATATCAAATATTTTTCCTTCAATCAATTCACACAGAATTAATCAGTACTTTCTCTACATGCCTAAATAAACGTGCACTCAAACAGACGAACAGCAAAAAACTTCAAACTGTAAAAAAGGTACTGCTCTTCTTATGTAATGCTATGTTTTGCAATATATGTCTATTATTGAATTAATTCAATTTTCTTTGCTTAATTCTTGCATTTAAAAAATCTGGTTCTAAACTGCTCTCGGTGTTGATCTTGATTTGGATTCGACTACTACGAGTCTTGGTCTCTAACACTATTAACTATTACACCTATTATTATTAATGATTAGTTATGCCATCTGGACATACATATAATGCTTGAAATACAAAAAAAGAAATAGCATTATTAAAACATATATCCATTTAAAAGCATTATATTATGATCTGAATTATCTCTTCCCTTTTAATCTCTTATGTCATTGACCTGAATATTATTTTTAAACTACTTTTGGATTAATAGCTGGAAGAATTAAGATTAGATAAGAGCGATACATTTTGGAATTACACTCCACCTAACTTGTTTGGTAGTGTGCTCTTTTTCTAGGAACAACAGACACGGGAGCGAATCTAAAAATGACTGCAGCCCGTTCTAGCTTGAGCCTTTGTTTGTGTGCTTATTAAAAGAAGAGCAGAGATTGCATAGAGGTGTTCTGATGACAGACTGAGCTTTCTCGCACACCAATTGTAGTATTGCAGCTGAAGACTGCAGAAGTCTGTAGGTCAATAACAGATAACAGTTGTTTCTAGGAGCTAATCATTGAGAGCTGTCAGGTATGAGTCATTTAACCAGCAAGGTCATAAGAGGAACAGTTGGCATTAATCATTTACCACACACACACACACACACACACACACACACAATGGGACTTGGCAGGACCAGATAGCTCTGTGCAAGCAAGTCTTTGTGACCCAAACACAGGCTCCTTGTGTTTCCATTAAAAATGAGGCAGACCGTTTTGATGTTGGACCGAATGCAGGCAAAACGCAAGGAAATACGATGTGAAGCTGCTTTTTTTCTCATTTTAAACAACTCACTGTTAAACAGTCAAAATTTGTACTCTGGTCATAGTGTGCTGATGAGATTTATCGAATTCTCAATAAGTCTTGTATATTTGGTCATGTTGCACTGTTGCACAAAACGTCTATCTGATCTTACTTGTTCTCCTCTTGTTCTTTTTCACATCATTTAAGCACAAGCTGCTGAACTGGCCTGATATCTGTGTTTGCGGAAGTGTGACCTCTTTCTGAACTGCTGTTAAGTGAAAGGCACTTTCAGCTATGGAATCAAGTGGCAGTAACCATATGCCTTTCAACTGATACAAAGGTGGCAGGTAAGGTGTGCATATGTGTATGTGTGTGTGTGTGTGTGTGTGTGTGTTTGGGAGGGGGTGTGTATGGTGAAAAGGAAAGTGCCACCCCTCTTTGTGATGGTTAGGTATGTATATGCGGTGGCTGCTCCTCAGATGGTGCTCTTTCATGGATGAGTGCAGTAAGCAAACAGCATTCCTTCTTTTGTGCAAAGGTTTGTGAGTGGCTTTGCATGTCTGTCGGGGGTGCGCTCCTAGGTGAATGCGTGTGTGTGTCTAGCACAAAGCTTCAAGTTTAGCTCTAACACACCCCTCTTGACCCTTAGGTTCATTAAAGCAAGGAGGAAGATGCCCGCTCTCCTTGATCCTGGAGCTCACAGAGCATCAGCTCACAGGTCACTGAGGGAGAGAGAGAGATGCTATCTGTGAATGTGTCTGAGAGGGAGAAAGAGCAGAGAGAGAAAGACCACACAGAAACAGTTTAATTCAAAGCTTTTTTTAATAGATATTTGCCTGATCTGAATCTCCAGCCTTTTTAGGACTTGAAGAAAGACCACAGAGCTGCACTGTATATTTCTGCCATTCATACACTTTGTGAGTCATCATGATATATATATACTTTGTATTTAAATTCATACATATGCATATTAAGTCACCTTGCATGTTTAAGATGGTAGTAACTTTCTGCACATGGCATTGGACAAGGATGATCAGACTGTGCGATGTGAGATGGCGTTCTTAGATCAAGAAGATGTGGAACAGTGGAGTGAATATCTCTTTTAAGTGTGGAAAATGGGTTGCACAGTACATGTTAATGATCACATTCCGAAGGCCATAGCGTGAAGGAAGTAGCTGAATTTGCAGGTTTATTCAATGTACGAGTACATGGGTCTACCAGCAGTGGTAGAAATCTCAGTCTAGAGAAATTCTTTTTAAGAGTTGTGGCCAAAAAGAACATGGACCTGGCCCATGGTCCTTTAAAACCGGTTACTGAAAGAACACTGCATACCACGAACATATGGAGCAGAGTGGCACACAAGAGGCCTTTGCTTACTTTTGTGGCAAAAATACACAACATTGGACTGTTTAAAACAAGAAACGTTGATCTATTAAGATCAATCCTGTTTCTGCCTGTATGGAAATGATGCTCAGGATGTCTTCAATGAGGACTGCATGCAAGGCATAGTTCAAACTGGAAGAGGTTCTGTGATGTTCTGGGAGTGTATTCATTACATGGAAATGGTCCTTTGGTTGAGGTGACAGTAAATTTGAACCACATTGCCTACACTGCTGGGTAACCAGGGTTTGCCTTTTGCTCATTATCTTACAGAGGAACATAAATTTCCTATCCCTGTATTCCAAGCTGACAATTCTCATGCTCAGAGGGCTACAGATGTGACTGATTGGCATGATGAACATTAAGGAGCAGTCACACACCTAGACTGGTCCATAAAATTCTCAGATGTGATCCAGATCCAGCCTACTTGTAACAATGAAAAAGACTTTCAGTGCAAGAGTGACTGAACTCTGATGTGGCCTAAATCCAGAAAATTGCCCAACCAATGTCAAATTGAATCACACCTGTTAATTGTGCTTGTGGAAGTATTACATTTTATTGGGTACGTGTCAATCACAGTTGACTAATGTTTTGTCCAGTCAAGCTATAAGTCAGTTGTTTTTGTTGATCCCAACCTCAGACTCTGCCTATGTGGAGTTTGCATGTGCTCACTGTGTCAGTATTATATTGTATGTTTGCAAACATTTCATGATTTTAGTAAAAAAAAAAAAATAGAAGATAGATGATGCAAGTACTGCCCAAAACTTGAATGGGTGCACATATGTGATACCTTACATAAGTATACTGAACCAGTCCAGTACCTGCTGGCTGGTTCATGTGTAACAATTGGCTGTGATTTAGGGATCATCACCCTGACACTACCACAGTGGACCTTACCCAGCTCTGCAATGCACTTGAGATCTGTCCAGGGCACACTTAGGACTGAAGTCTAAATGCCGTAAAGGTAAAAGGTCTGAAGGATGGAGCCTCTGTGACCCCGACCAGAAATGACATAAATCATTTGAAAGAACAGTACGGTTTATATTAGTGTTTTTGAACCAAGCCCTGTGGTAGGACCTGAAGTTCTGATATTCAGGCAAGAATTGGCAAAATTCACACCCCAGTTACAGTTCAAGTTTGATCAGAACAGAAGGTTCTACCAGTATAAATACAACAGTTCACATGCTTTTAAATCTCTGGCTATGACAAACCAATGTGTTCTCTAAAGACATGGAAAGTACAATTGTTTGTGTTTTATTAGGTTTAATGAAACAAGTTTGCCAGACCACTTTAAGCAAGTGATTTATGTAGAAATCCAGATATGTGACATACAGTTTAGCACCGAGAGGCATAAGGAAAAACAGTAAAAGATCTATCTGCCTAAATGGGACTGCTGGTGTATATACCAACTTCCTCTGAGTAAACACACACACACATGACTGCGCGCACACACGCACACACTTCAATGATCATAATCTGCAACATGACCAAAGAGGAGGTTCGGGAAGGAGTGAGGAAGGGAAAGGATGTTTAGTACAGAAGCAACATTAATTCATTCCTTCAGCTCTTCTTTGAAGCGCGCAGGCAACTATGACAAGCTAAATGTTTCCAGAGCTGTCACATTTCCACCCAATCCTAAAGGGCTCTCATGAGTACTCGTCCTTTCATCTTTGATTCTATTTACAAGATTCCATGATAAACATACGAGGACAGGCTGAGTCTGTGGACAACAGGAGACAGGATAACAGAGGGAGGATAGGCAACGTAGCATACACAGCCTGCCAGGGGATCCAGAGACCTTACAATTAACTCTTTTTGACTACTTGGTTATGGACTTGAGATGCAAATTAGATGCTAGAATTTAGCTCCAGCATTTAATGATTGCAAGGATAGTTGTATGTTTAAGACCAAATCTTTAAACATCATGCAAACTGGGCACCAAACTCTGCTTGGTTATTATACAGTATACGAGCAAAAGTTTGTGGACACCTGTAAAGTTCAGTGCATATTTGAAATCATGTCATTACTATGGATGGCTTGAATAGAATTGAAATCTCAAATGGCCACTGTTGATTTAGTTTGAAGTGATGTCGTGTCATGGTGTCGACAAACCTGGACTGCCATGAACTGGAGCCATATTGTATTTAGTGACCAATCAAGGTTTGGGATATGACAACGGTTTGGTTTCAGTATGGAAGCCTTGTGGTAAAGGTGTCCTGCTTTTGCTGGTAAGCGAAACACTGCCCTTTCTATTGGTGTTATGGTCTGAGGAGCTCAGATGCAACATCTGTGGGCAAATGTACTACAGAATCTTGTATCCAGACTAGAAGCAGCCCAGCTAGGTACTAGGGCCTTCTTCAATTGTACTGTTGTCCTCAACAAACTAGTCCTTTCACTCTTATATTGTAATCACTTATGTACTTAATGAACTTAATTAACTACATAATGTGGGACTGTGGTAGCCTAGCAGTTAAGGTACTGGTCTCTGGACCAGAAGGTCCAGGGTTCAAATCCCATCTCTGCCAAGCTGCCACAGTTGAGCAAGGTCCTTGAGCAAGGTCCTTAACCCACCATTGCTTGGATTGTAAGAATATATAAGTTGTAAGTCGCTTTGGATAAGGGCGTCTGCTAAATGCCATAAATGTAAATGTAATTATATGTTGTACATTAAATATATGCTGCATATATATTTAACCATGATCCCCCTAAGATATGCCTGATAAAGATACCTTTCAGATTTAAAGGTATTTTCCACTGCAACCTGTTTACTTTAACATGCAATCTGTTTTTATTCATATTTTGATATGATGTGGCCTCTGTGTGTTCCAGATGTGGCAAGTAATAACTGGTATTGTATGCATAACTGAATACATATACTGTATAATTACAAAAATATGATCTGTTGCTCCTTCCTGGATTCAATAGTCTCTATTCCTATGAAGAAATGGTCCACAAGATTTGGAAAGGGAGGCAAGGGAGATGAGAAGGCCTGGCTCAGAGATCTGGTATTCTGATTTTTTTAAAGCATGTTAAGCTAAGGTCAAGACTCTTTGCAAGTCATGTCAGTTTGTGGCTTTGCCAAAATGTCTTCTGTTTTCTGTAGCAACACACCATTATTAGTTGTTATCTAACAAACCAGTGAATTCAGGCAGTACACACTCAGGTAGATACAGCAGATTTCTCTAGAGTCTATCATAATATGTTTTACCTCATTCAGGAACATGCCAGACACAGACTTTCATGTTATTCAGTCCATGAAGCTTTCAATGTACAATTGCTTCCGTATACAGTTATGAGTTTTCACAATTAATCCCTACTTTTACAGGTCGGGATTAGGGAGTTTATTCACACAGAGGCAGTTATATGATGTGCCCTGTATGGGGTGCCGGTCCATCTGCAGTACTTGCTGCAGCAAAGGGGTGGCATCTCTCAGCCAGTCTTTGCTAATGCAGACACAGCCAAATTGTGCCGGCATATGGCGCCAGACCTGGCCAGGACCTGGCCTAGTTTATATTCGATTTATATTCACAATTACATCGACTACACTTGTTTTTGGTTATGAATATACAGTAGTTAATATGTGCCATTTAACAACTGCATTATGTTCTGTAAAACATGATCATTGGCTGATCAATAGCTGTTAACCAGGCATAGTGGCATACTCTTTATGCTACTTTAATGTAAATATAAAGGATATATATATTTTCAAGTAAAAATGTGTGCAAACAATATGTAAATGCCTCAGAAAACATGATTGGAACACTTCCATTATCCGAAGCATCCATTGCCTGTTACCTTTGAACAATTACATGCACTGTAGCAGCAATATATAAATGCCCACAATGAAATATAAACATAAATAAAGTTACCTCGCTGGCTGCACACAAACAAGAGATATTCCACTTGAAGTAACACTGTTTTCAACATCAGTCAATCTAAATATCACCTTGTAAACCTTTAAGTAAGGAAACACACCATGGTGCTAAAATTGCTAGCTCACATTTCTATGTATATGTAGGTGAAGCCATTATGCTTGCAGTGTTAAGTAGAATACAAACTCCCTCATTTCACATCTCTTGTTGGTAGACAAAATTGAGACTCCTAAAAGTGTCCGGCCACAACACACATGGTAACGCAGTACCTACTTATGCAATGTAATATATATAATTATAAAAAAATAATTAAATAAAAAATATGTAAGCTGAACATCAAAGTTTGACATGAATATTTATGGCAGTCAAACACAATTGTGAATATACAAATGCTTTTTAAATTTTACCAGCATTTTTAACTTTTAAATTATGATCAAGTGCAATGGTCTGGCAAAAATATTTTTTTTAAGCTTCAGTTTAGCTGTCCACTTTCAGTGCCATTGCTGGAATAAGACCACAAACGTTAATTCTGATTTAGGGGACAGGACACTCGGAATGAACGTTTCTGCAAGTGATTCTACTGGATAGTCCTTTTGTAGACGATGACCATCTGTGCCCATATTTAAGTGACGCATTTTCCTTTCAAGGAAAGATTCCCATATGAATTGTGAACTATGTCTACCCAAACAGATGTCTAAACAAACAGAAATACTGTTGGTTTAATACATTCCCTCAAAACGACCCCCCAAAAAAGCGCATAGAGGTAGCACTGCTTGTTCCTGCAATGCTTATATTGTTACTCAGATTGTTACTCAGTGTAAATACCAGTATTGTACTATTTGTACTAGGTGTACATAGTGATATCACACTATTTACAGTGTAAATAGAAATACACCTACAGATCATATTTATAGTGTACCTAGCGACTTCATACTATTTACACTAAGTGTAAAAAGCAACCCCATACTATTTACACTAACTATAAATGCATACATACTATAAATACATACTATAAATACATACACTAACTATAGTCGCCTGATTTACTAGGTGGTAGTGCAAAAGCCAGGCTGTGTGGTTACTGCTATTTCCACTTAGTACAAACATGTTTACGTCACTCAGTAGACAGCCTTATCCAGAGCAACTTAAAGTCTTATAATTCAAGCAATTGTAATTGAAGGACCTTGCTCAGGGGCCCAGCAGTGGCTCCAGGGATGAGATTTGAACCCTGGACCTTAAGATCCATAGTCCAGTACCTTATTAGCACTAGACTAACACAGTCCAAACAGTCAATCTGTTAAACTAACTTACACCGGTGTTAACTGCTACTGTGGTGAATCCAATTACACACTACTGTGTACTTGAACATTATGATACTTAAGTTAAAAATAAGGATGTTTATACTTTTTCTTGTGTATCTGAAGGCTTGCTGTAAGCCGATTAAACATATGAGTATTGGATACTTTATACAACACTGTAAACATGACAATATCTAAGGTTAATAGCAAGAAAATCTAGTATTTGCCAGCTGAATTCTCATTCTCTGTCAGTGCAGGCTTGTTTAGTGTGTCCTTCCACAACATGAAAGGCCAATAAAAAGTTCTTGGGGACACAGAGCATGTCAGCGGAACTCCTTGACTTAGGCAGTAAAATGAAAGTAAACTGAGGCAAAAAAGACAAGAGTGTCTATAAAAATCAAAATCATAAAAATACCAGAACAGCAGTGAAACATCTTTTCATTATTGTTAATGAAAGCCCTGAACACAGGACTGTTTAACTGTCGGCCAGCCCTGTTCAAGAGTGCTCTTTAGAAATGGCTGTCCTCGTATCACTGAACTGCATTCTCCTGAAATTCAGCCTGCATCTGCACTGAGGTTCTCCATAAATCTGTACTTTACTTAAGGGTATACGACGAAATATGAGCATGTTCGGAGTGAAAACATGTAGAAATCAAAAGACAAGTGAGTAGAACGTGTGCGGGTCTGAATGCCCACAGGACTGAGGGGCTATTTATGCTGGCCTGGAAGGAGATATTTCCTACATGGAAGAGAGACAGAGATCAGGATGGATGATGCAGAGACTGATCTTCTCCTCCTCTGACCCTGGCTGTGGAGTGAGTTAAGAAGAGTTCCCACAGGCCCTGAGATTATGGCACAGGCTACAGGGCTCCTGGTGGGTTTGGTATGAGGAGGGGGCATTCCAGAGTTCCAACCAGGCTGATCGGGGATGGCTACTCCTCCTCATCTTGCTCCAAGGCAATGCACTGGGCCTAACCAGCAGGATGCCCCCTGACAGGCATATCTCATTAACAGGGTGGCAGTGAGAAGGGGGGAGTAGTGAGGGAGAGTGTGTGAAATGAATAAGAGAAAACAAAACAGGCGTTCAGTAAAATCCCATACAGTTGTACTGCTGATAATAATGAAAGGCAAACTGGCATTAATGGCTGATTGTTTGGTATAAACAATACATGCCCCGACCACAAAGAAATAGTCCTTAAGGTTGTGTCCAAGACAAATAAAAACCTCCTGTTCCATCAATGTGATTTGCATATGATGTACCAGTAGCCTGGATAAAGCTTTGGAATACTAGTTTGGGCTCCACTAAACTGTCACCTAAAAGCCCTTAGCATCTTTCTCCATAAGGGCATCCACTAATGCTGTAAATCTAAGCAATAACATCCAAGCCTTATATATAAGCATCCTGTTTTAATCCAAACAAACCCTCATCTATAAGACTGGATGCTTGGGGAATAACTTGGCTGATTAATCTTCATGTCCATTCCAAACTCTTAAAGCTCAATAGACAGACAGAAGGTCTCATAAATCTTTAGATCCTTTTTTACCTCTGCAGAATCAACTGAAAGCACAAATGTAATTTTTTCAGCACCGCTTTACGCTCAGAAGATGTTCATTTTTTTACACTGTCTTCTGTGGAGAATGTAAGTGCCCAAGTTTAAACCTCTAAAAAATAACAATCATAAAACGAACAAACAAAGGCTTTTAAAGGCACAGGGCCACGCCAATAAAAGTGTGGATTTAGAGACATGTCGATTTTATGAGTGTGCGGTCACAGCACCCGCAATATCCCCTTACCGTGGCCTGGCCACTTAAAATGGCCCAAGTGTTTATGCCTTCCAGCCGGTGACATGCCTCTATTCTTGATCACAACAGCACAATGTGGTTCCTGTTTGCGGTGGGAATTACGTGATACAAACTTGCCGTGTATTTTCATGCGTGTGAAAATGTGAATGCATAAAGTTTGTATAATTCCATGTCATACCAAAGGTGTTTTAGGGCATGATTAAGGTCAGAGTTCTGTACAAACCAGTCAAGTCCTTTTGGAGCTCACTTTGTGCTGAAACTTTGTCTTTCACAAGATGGTACCACAAAGCTGGAAGCAGACAACTTTCTAGAATGACATTTTATAGTGTTGTTTTAAAACTACACTTCTCTGTGGCTAAGAATACAGCCCATTATTATTATACAGCCCAGTAAATACTATATTTATGGTTCCTCCTCTACCTTGCATTTACATTTTGTACTTTCTATTTGTACATGCATAAAAACTTAAATCTATTTACCAATCAGAGAATGCTTTTGTATTGAATGCATGAGATGAGATATCTGTCAGCCACACCTCAAGGATGGATTGACCTAGTGGTTAAGGTACTGGACTATGGACCAGAAGGTCTAGTGTTCAAATTCATCCTCTATCACAGTTAAGTCCCTGAGCAAAGCCCTTAACCCAAAATTGCTTAGATTGTAAAATTTTATTAATCGTACTTTGCTCTGCATAAGGGCGTCTGCTAAATGGCATAAATGCAAATGTAAATGTAGCCAGTTGAAACCGCAAGTGTGCTAGAATGCTGCAGTAATGGTTGACTGTCTCGAATATTCTCAGATCTGAACAAAGGATCTTCAGAGTTTAGCCAGTGACCATTGGGTTCTTGGTCACCACTATCACCAAGGCCCCTCCCTCCTAATTACTTAGTTTGGTGGGAGGGTCAGGCAAGGCACGGTCCGGAATAGTCAAAACTTCTTCCATATAAGAATTGGGGATTATCTTGGCAACTGTCAGGACAGCAGACATTTTTGTAGCCTTCACATCTGATGGCTTGGACTTGCTCTGATATGTATTGTTACATGTGAGACCTCATAGCACAGGGTCTGAGCATTTCCTTTTTGTTGTTTCAGAATTTAGTTTTATTTTAACACAGCATAATAAAATGTGAAAAAAGTGAAAGGGTCTGAAGACTTTTCAAATGCATTGTATATTGTTTATAAGATTTGGTTTGCCGAGGACAAAGGGGAAGAGCCCAAACTAAATATTCCATTAATATCCCAAACTCTCCTCTACCAATATAGTAATATGTCTTTGTGCATGCACAATATGAAATAGCCCAAACTATGATTCCCTTTATATGATAAAAATGGGGATTTTGAATGCATTTGTTAATGCAGCATTCTAGTGGCATTCAGTAAAGCCGTATTTATCTATCAGACCCCCAGACAGTGAAGCATGAATCGTCATTCCAGACATACCTTTTGTATATTTTATGCATAATTTCATAATTCTGTTTGCTATTGGTGTTGCCCAGTCCTTACCTCTGGGATGAATTGGAACAATTCCTCAAATGTTTGTCCATTTTGCACATAAGCTTGGAATGCACCATGTTTCATATGACATTTAATGTTGTTGTAAGTTTTCCCTTCACTCTCACTAAGAGGCATACTGAAAACCCTGAAAAACAGTTTTAGTTTGTTTTTCTTTCTAAAGATCTACAGTTGATACTACATATTCAGAGAAGCAGCAACAAATCAGGATTCATCCATCCAATGACTGACTGATTTATAATATGTTTCTATTGCTGCAGAATTCAGAATTCAGCTTTAATCTGCCAAGTCAATGCTTGATGAACATCAAGATTGTGGGAGGTTGCTAAGCCCAATCATTGAAGCTTGGTTTTAAAATAGTGGAAACCACAATTTAGATGAGGTGTCTAATTACTTTTCTTCATGTGATCACCAGGTTCTATGTCGTCATGTTGCTGGACATGGAGTTTCCCACTTGCAGGCAGCAGGGGTCTTTAAAAAACAACTCAAACACCACACTGAGATCAGTGTAATGGGCTGAGTGCCAAGTACAACAACATAAATAAACAGTAGCACATTAAAAAGCCTGGCCCATTCACCTCTGAACTGCTGAACTGGACTGGGCAAACATACATTTATCCCCAGCTATTACTGACACTATGCTCAGACCTGGATTCTGATCTTCTCCTGCCGCTTTCCAAAATATGCTTTTTGGTTAAAAAGGCAGAAAGACTGGGTGCTGTATACATCATTTACTTTCCAAGCTCAACACCCTACATTTAACGGTCAAAGTTCATGATGGATTTCCATTCCCTATATTGCTGTAGCTAAACACTATTATTCTTACTCCTGAATTTAACCCTGACCTTAGCGTGATAGATCACCATTTTTGCACATCAGCATCACAGTCCTCATCATCAGGGAAATATTTATGACTGAAAAGAATGCTTTTCATGCACCATGTGGATACAGAAACAGCCTGCTTAATAGCCCTTTCTTTGACAGAATTCTGACTTATCTTGCTGTCAGCATCAATTTAGACTTTTAGAGCCAGTAGATTGTCCAGTGTCACTGCCAGTCTTTATTAGATAGATAGATAGACAGATATATAGATAGATAGACAGATATATATATATATATAAATAGATAGATAGATAGATAGATAGATAGATAGATAGACAGATATATATATATATATAAATAGATAGATAGATAGATAGATAGATAGACAGACAGACAGACAGATAGCTAGATAGATAGATAGATAGCAATTGTATAATCCATTATACTCAATAATACTCTTTTCTACTAATTTAAGTTTCTGTTCCCCTTATGATAAAGTGGTTTCTTGACTGCTACCCTTTTAAAAAAGACACCTTCATTCCAAAAGTATATTTGCTCTGCTCTAGAGTCTTATGATAGTGTTCTTTGCACCAATTCAGATGACATTTGGCATTGTGCAAGACGACTTTAGGGTTGTTGTCTATGGAAACCCATGTAGCTCCAGACTCAGTTCTTGTTGTGTTGCAGCTTTATTGACTAGTAGTAAGTGTTGCACTTTTGAACAGTTGGCTTTTAGAAACTAAAAGTCCTTTGGTCTGTTACTTTACAATAATGGCATATATTCAGTTATAGGACCTGAGACAGGGTAGAACTTTGCACACTGACTAGTTGGAAGGTACTGATGCCATGACTGAAATGGTTAAATCAATTAAAAGCTGTGTCCACTTACTTTTGCCTATGCCTTGAATGTACCCTTGGATACGTACCCAGGCTCACAGCCACATAATTATGGTATGTTCAGCGTCTGTTGTCCAAAGATTTAATCTTATCATACTCTGAAGTAGAACGACCAGATGGTTTTGATGCTTTCTGAACAAATTCCAGTGGCTGCTCTTCCTGTCATTCTTCACGATGTGTTTTGGAGCAGAGGTACATTCTATCTTTTGAGGCTCATATTTTAATTCCTAAATCTTTCTGGATGAAAAAAGAAGTGAAGATGTAAATCTTAGTCGATTTGCTGGAAAGGAAAGTCGTAGGCTGAGGAACAAGAAGCACATGGAGTGCGCAAGCTACCAGGAAATTGGTATAGTCTTGTATGATTTTATAGGGACCTTGGGCATGCCCTTCAGATTAATTAGGATGTGGAGCACGGAGGTATTTTTTACAGGAAACTAAGTATGGAACCCCTGCCGTCAGCCTGAGGGCAAGAACATGAAGGACTGTAAGTAGGGTTTTTTGGGGGGAAAGGCATAATGCAGGTCATATGCACACACACACACACACACACACACACACACACACACACACACACACACACACACACACACACACACAC
>JAVSBV010000001.1:6811757-6827620 GCA_033117975.1 Parotocinclus spilosoma
ACTCATGCTTCCATGGCCCATTTTAGAAAAGCCCCGATTATAGACCTGTGTAGCATTTCTTGGATATCACAGTAATTCAGTAATGCCCTGGCATGAGACGACGCTTCCCTTTAATTATCTGTAGCCAATTTTGCAGTTCTTCATTTTTTCCTTTTCTCCCTGAGCTTTTGCTGACTCATTCCTTTCATCTCTACTCCCACCTGATTGTGAGCCAGTGTGAATTTGAGGGTACAGTGAGCTGAAAAACAAAATGACATGCCATTGGAGTGGAGCTTTTACACGCCATTCTCTTTATGTAAAGAGACCATTCAAAGGCGCGCACACACACACACACACACACACACACACACACACACATACACACAAACACCATACATTCATCTGGCGTGATTCATTAAGAACATGTTAAAGCAGTAGCTGGGCGTTCCCAGAGAGTTTGGTTAAACCTCAACAAAGAAGATGTGGAAAAAAATAAATTCTGTCACACTAAGTACACTCTGCACTTTTTTGTGTGATTATTTTTATGTGCTGTAGTGGTTGTTTTCAGTGTTTAATGAGGTCAGTAAGAGGCCAGTTGGTATGCCTGTAGCCAACAATGAGGTCACTGAGGTCTGGACCTCTAATTTTTTTAGAGCTTAAAATGTTTGAAGTTTGCATACAACAGGATTTAATAAATCTGGGGATGAGAACTTCTCAGAGGGGATGACTGCATGGTTCATTCAGTTTCGACTTGTTTTTAGTGTCTGCTATGTGTGAGAGTTTTAAGAGAGAGTGTGAGCTCAGCCTCTTGCATCATTGTCGTCTTCCAGTGACATCAACTGGAATTTCTGCACATTGGCAAGCAGCACTGCAATAAGTGGCTTGTGTGTGGACTGGTAGGCAACATACCACTGGGTAAAATAGGGCAAATATATATTTGACTGTGGCTTGTAATGATGCCTGTCTTTTCATCATTTGTCAAGTCAAGACAAATTTATTTAGCGCTTTTTACAATGGAGCATTGCCTCAAAGCAGCTTTACTATTTATTATTATCTTAAAAGGACAATCCCAAATTAAGCAAGCCTAGGGTGGGAGGACTTGGGAAGACCAAGAATCAAAAAGAGACCCGTCCTCCTTGGATGGCCTAGATGTTAACTAAAATAATGACGTTTTAGTAATAGTAAAAGTAAGTAAATAATACAATTTAAATCAATAATAAAATTTTTATTAAATAATAAAATAGATTTATGATAATGAGTTCTCAGCAGTAAGTTATTGGAGGCACATCATCTCCTAATAACTACAGTAAATGATGGAGGGAGTTACTGCACTCTGGTGGGACCTGGGCATGGTGGGCCTGGTTTCTGCTGTTCCAGTTACAGGCACCAGCTTGCAGTGCGTTTGGAGTAAAGAAAAGTGTATGAAACATGAAATATGTGTTTCACACTTCACAAAATGCTTTGAAAACAAAACGATTAAATAAATAGCTTATGTAGGCACTGGTATCAATAATAGCATTCCTATATAACATTTCCAAACCGAATTTGGATATTAAACATTAGTGTTTATTGATCATTGTTCTCAATCATTGTTCTTTAATTTAGAAAGTAACCTAACTTAGATAAATAAAAGTCTCTGAATCTGATTAAAGCCTAAGAAATGGTGACTGCAACAATGGTTGATTAACTCCCTATAAATGCTTGTGGTTTTTCACTAAACTGGTTAATAAGCCTAAGATGTTTTAGTGTTCACATGCTTTGTTTGTAGTTTTTTTTTAAAAGAAGATCAGAGCATGAAGGAGAGAGAATGCAAACCGAGCACTTTCCTAGTTAACCTGAGATCAGTCCTGTTAGGCATTGTTTATCTGATTGACTTCATGCATGACTTTAATTTAACGGGTTGTACTGTGTGAGCGTTTATAGGTCAGTGGGATGAGCATGATGTCTGACATTTGCATTACTAAAAAGAGAAAAAAAGACTCCTACATCATTACAAATCTAAAGAAGGTAAGTTTTGTTGCAGTCTATATTTTATTTGTACTGTATATTATATGAACTGCTTGAAGAACTGGCTTTAGAAAAAGAAAAAATCCTCAGACTTCTTGTACAGCTCAGTGAATAAGTGTAGGTATAAAGAAACACAAGTGAGAGCATATAAAGTGAGCACAATGAGTTTTCTACATTTGAGGATTGGCAGTCATCTTGTGTTTCTTCCGTTTTCTAATAATTGTGCCAACAGTTGTTGCCTTCTCACCAAACTGTTGCCTTTTGTCCTGTAGCCCATCCCTTCGGTCTTGGGCATGGTGAAGAGGTTGGAGTGTGATTTATTGTTTTTTTTCTACAGATGTCTTTTATACAGGTAACAAGTTTAAACAGGTGCAATTTATGCAGGTAATGAGTGCAAAATAGTAGGGTGTCTTCTAATATATGTGTATGAGTAATATGGAAAACTGGAACTGATAATGAAAACCCATCTTGAGTGGAGCAGGTACTGGAAGAACATCGAATTTTGTGGAATGGCACTGGTACCAGAGAGAAAGATGAGCATTTATATTACAAGCAAGCAGTTTAGAAAAGGTAGCTTGGCTAGTTTGTTTAGCTACAGTCAAACTTGCTCCTCAAAAAAAGCAAAAGCCTGTTTCGATAAATTAGAATGGAAAAAATCCTTAGTATTCAAAACCCTGCCTACCTTTAATAATTTCAGTGTCAAAGTTGCAAATAAAGGGAGATACAGGGTGTAGGTGGTCTTTAGTAGCGCTATTTACTTCTATTATTTCCCTGCTCATCATCAGCGTTATGGTGGCTGAGTTATTTAGATAGCATGGTAACACAGGTATGTGCCACATAATATCATAATATCCATCTGGGCATCAATTTAACCCATATACTACTTTGCCAGATATATTAGCTCTTGTAGTGCAGCAGTTGTAATGAAACATACCAGTGCAACCTTTGGTGCAGAAAGTTTTATTAAACACATGCAGCTTTAGTGTGAACTCATTGAATGCTGAGCAATGTTTATGTTGGCTCCTTATAAACACTGATATGGTAATGATGGGCAGGTGTAATATCTGAGCTAGGTCTGCGTTCTGCTGCATAAGAACTTGTATGGATTTCAGGTGAGTTGCAGATTGTATATTGTAAAGCAGAACAATGGCGTCTTTGCAACACAGCACATGAGATCAGATGTCTAGAGCTTAAAATGTGTGAAGTTTAAAGCGATAATAAAACAGGATTTTAAGAATTAGGGGATCAGAACTTTCCTGAGGAAACGGCTGTATGGTTAATTCAGTTTAGACTTTTTATTTAGTGTCTGCTGTGTGTGAAAGCTGTAAAAGAGCCCCTTACATCCTTAACTCTTCTACTGATAGCAGTGGACGTTTTTGCATGTTAGACTACAGCACTGCAGTAGGTGGCTCGTGTGTGAACTGGCAGGCAGAATACCACTGGGTAACACAACAGCCACATTTAAATGTGCTCTCCAAACGTCTCACATTTTCTGCAGGCTTCTCAGTTCTTTACTCGTGTCTGTAGGAGAAAACTCCCCTCAACAGGAAATCCTTTGCACTGTCACACAAGACAGTTTCTTTTTCCAAAAATGCATATTTTGTGTGTGTGTGTTTGTGTTAGAAAGAAAAAGATTCAATGAGGGGCTTAGATACAGTGAGACAAGATTTTATCAATGTAACATAGGCTACTGTGGTGAAAAAATAGAAAATCAATTGTGCTGGTCAAGGTTGATACTAGATACATTGTTGTATAGGAGACACTACTGTATCTTTGCTATTTAGTTAGTACCTGTACACTACAGTATTTAATATAACATTGCTTTGTATGTGGTATATAATATGGTGTTTACAAAATGGTGCTGGTATCTTGGAATGTAACATACTGAGTAAACAGTAAGGTGCTGCTGTCAGTGGGCAAGTCTGGTAGATCGTTTCCTTTAATCAATCTGGGACATGAAAGTCTGGGCTGTCTTAGACATTTCTGAACTGTTTTGTAGGTCACCATCATATGTAGTATTTGTGATGTGTATAGCAGCGATTTGGACAATCATCAGTTGGCTTTGGTTGGAACAAGTTCTTTCAGAACAGCAAGTCCATAACTGACTAAATCCAGAGTAAATGGCTTCTCCCCTGTGTTGTGGGTTTAGGTGGGGCTGGTTGGAGACTGGATCACTCGGTCAATCCTTGGGAACTCCCAAGCTCAACCCTACAGCCCAATCAAGGCTGGGTGGCCTGGGTTACATCACAGTGGCCATTGTTAATGTTACAGCACCTTTGAGACCAAATAGGATGTATGTGTTGTGATTCTCAGGGATGACCATGTCTGTACATACCCATGCGTGTCCGGGTTAATCAGGCTACACTGTAGAATACTGGGGTAAGGAAAACACATTGGACCCAAGCATATGAGTGTTTGTTTTGGGAC
This sequence comes from Parotocinclus spilosoma, assembly GCA_033117975.1. Classification (NCBI taxonomy): domain Eukaryota; kingdom Metazoa; phylum Chordata; class Actinopteri; order Siluriformes; family Loricariidae; genus Parotocinclus; species Parotocinclus spilosoma. The sequence goes on from JAVSBV010000001.1 coordinate 6,816,171, forward strand.
TCAGTGGTCCTGTCTCATTCAAAATATACCATGGACTACCTCTGATGCCTGGAGGCTAGCGTGTATATGAGGTCATCTGGATTCTGTCCCATTTGACCCAAAAGTGGGTAAGGACCTGCTCTTAATCACTCATCCATCTTCATAAGCTCATCTTTTCCCTATAGATCTCAGTAGCAGTACTGGTGGACAATGAACCACCTCTGTAATTTAAGGGCAGAGATGAGCCTTTTCTGCTAGATTCCACAGAAAATTATCAGCACAGTCTTGTGGCTCAAATAAAAGTTTTTAGAGACAGGAGTAGAAAATATTCGGATCAAGATAATCAATTTAGGCTTGCGAAATTGCACTTTATGCAGTGAAAATTGCCCAGATTCCTAAAATAGTTAAATTAAATTACCTTTCTTGGAGAAATATTGCTTTTAAATATTTAAATAATTTTCTCATGCATTTGTTGACAAACTGGAGATCTCAAACCCATCTCAAACCTTAAAACCTTTCATGAATGCCACTTTAAAATCATTATTATAATCACCGGTTGACATTTCCTGCTTTCACATACAGTATATTACGTTTAATTTTCTTTTTTACCTCATTACTAGCCCCACTTGCCCTGTCCCAACCTTTTTTGGAATATGTTCCAGGTCTGTTGCAGGAATGGATGTTTATTATCAAAATAAATGAAGTTTACCAGAAAACAAATTTTAAAAAAAGTACAGTAAATGTAAATAACAAGTTTTTTTTTAATTAGCTTTTTCCATGCCGTGGTACTGATTTGATGTTATATGCGTGTGCTCAGCGTGATGGAGTGAATGCAGCACGGAACATTTTTAAAATCCGTTCTGTTTACAAAATATCTTTTCATCTAAACTTTTCTAATCTAAAATTTTCTGTTTAAAGAGTTTTTTTTTTCTTCCAAATGTCATTTTTGTAATTTCAGTTTGTTTTATTGCAGCAATTTGCAATAGATGGTTGTTTTAGGGTGGCACTTTCATAATAAAAAAATATAGATTTTTATAGTATTGTGTACATATGTCCCACATATTACACATTACACATTATTTTCATTAGTTGGGTACATGTACATGAGACACTGAACCACCGTGCAAACGTCACTTCACCGCTCTGCCTTGTCCCTCTAATTCCTCCGCGGTATGTAGAAAGTGAGACATGTATGTTTCCATACATGTGCAAGTACATTTTTGTGCATTTAATGTGAGCTCCACTTGTTATTTCTTAGTAGATGGTTCCCGCTGGTACTGAGACTTCATGTGTTTGCTTTGTGGAGTGCTTCCATATGCACAGCCCATGCGAAGGGACATCTGGCAGTGAAAACATGCGATGGGAGATGGGAGGGCAGCGTGACTGATTTCTGCCCCACTCTGTACCCCATCATGCTGGACTCTCAACACATCCGTGGCCCGAAACAACCGATGAACATTGTCAATCACCACTAGACCTTGACCTGTTCATCGTACCCGTTGTGATATGGACATCTATATGCCTTTTCACAGACAGAGTCACGCTATGCGTTTTAAGCAGAAAGAGTTAACGGCTTGCATGTGGCCTGGTTATTGCTCGTTGGTTGCCTTGCATCACGAGGGACGTGCGGTACCATCATATTAAGAGTACTTATTAACACTTTCCCCAGACTGCGGGAATGTTCCCTGCAGTATGGAAACGGGCCTTTAATAACCTCTCTCTTCTCCCCGCTCTGGAGGAAAACAGGTTTAAGCAATTATCATAGCTACTGTACAAGCACAGCATACAAAAGGTCTGCTCTAAATTACCTTACTTAAGCTGTCCTAAAAATGCACCCCTACCTCAAGGAAGGAACATGTTGTGCATGACAAAAATAATTGCTATCAGTTCTGTATGCCTTTGCTGGGGAATTTGCTGTCGTTTTACTCTGACCGCACTTTGAAAAACGTTTCTCTAACAACCGTCACAAACGCCTTAGTTCAAGATCAAGTTTAATTGATTTACATAGGGGTTTTAACAACAGCAACAGTCACAAAACATATTTATAAAAAGTCAAAACTGGATTGAGCAGCCAGAGGTGACATTGCTAAGTAGTCATGTAAGAACTGAGCCTTGAAAGGAACCAGACCCAAAGGGTGTTCTATCCTCCTCTGGATAAAGTTTCTTAGGGAATTGTATACTACACAGCTTAAGTAATGGCAACACACTTTTTTTGAACAACTCACACCTAAAAGCATATTGAAAATCGTTTGGTTAAGGTCTGTCCAGGGCGTTGTACACTCAAGGGTTTGGACGGGTTAGAGGCTCAAAGGGGACTGAGGCCACACTCACGGACAAGAGCAAATTGATCACATGTGGGGGGAAGGTTTTCTATTAACGTTATTTATTTTAAAGATATATGACTATGCCTGAGAGTGAGCGCTTGCTTATTGTAAGAAGTCAATTCCAATCATATTCTAGTCCATACCATTGGCACGCTTTCTCTAGGCCTCCCATTCTACCCCCAGTCTCTATCGCTCTCTCCCTTCCAGGCCTAAGGACGGATGCAGGAGGAGGTTCGGAGTTGTTGTTAACCTTTGTTTCACACCTGCTGCTCAGTGCGGGGGTTTCACAGTTCAGTGTGCTCCGATCCTAATTTCACTCAGGTGTTCCTCAGTGTTCTGTGCACCCTGCCCCGAGTCCAACGGCTAGGTTAAAAACACATTCGTAGCAATATAAGTACTCGCAGAAGGCAAAGAAACCAGTCGTAAACCATATTTGACAGCATCCATGTTCAGCACTGAAAATGGCACAGCAGATTTGTAGGCTGTTTTCTTCTGGGACCTGTTGAGATCAGGAATATAATTGGAAAAGGACGGCTTTTTTTGACTGACTGGCAGAGGAAATTTTAAGTGTCACAGCCAGTTGATTAACAAGCCCACAAAGTCAAATAGTATCCCAGAACATGATATTTAAATGAAGTGGAAAGTTGAACAGCTTCCTACACAGAGATTGAGTTCTTAATGGAATACCCATTCTTTTTGCCTATCAAAATAATTGCTTCAAAAGTGTATAAACCTCTGTGTGCCAATGATTTGTTCAAAATCAGAAGTTACAATAAATGACATGAGGTTCGAGGTGTGAAAATCTGCAACAAGACACAAATAATCTCAGTCAGATCTTCACAAGAAAGATCATTACATGTCAGGGGCGTCATCAGACCCATTTTACATCAGTAAAAAGCTACTGTGCCCCACTAGGGTTACGTGGGTAAGAAATTGGTTTTATCCTGCATTGCTGAACAAAACTACAGCACACACACAATCAATTATACTACAGGCACTACATTTCCCATAATGCCAGATCATATTTCCAAAGGCTTAAACACTTTCAGTCAGAAGCAGTTTTTTTTTTTTTTTTTTCGTTTTTTTCCTTATGAAGTAATGAAATATTTAAAATAAAATCCGTCACCCTGCAGATAAGATAATCATAGCTCAGAGATTTTAGTTTAGGCAATTAATAAAAAATATTTAGTGTTAATTTATTCTTCATTTCTCATTGAGTTGCCTAAATCCCACTTGTGTTAAATCACTTAATCTTTTTAGTGTTTAACGAGCTTATATTACGCACATCTGTGCCCCTATGACTGATTGGTAAGTCTGTGTGTGCCCCAGTACAAGCAGTCTAGAAAATGTCCCTGGTTTGTATGAACCACAGTCTGGTGAAAAGCAGCTGGGAAAGCCTACAAAAGAATTTGGTGCTCCTAATGTACAATAATTGTCTAAATATGCAGACAATTTAATACTGACACTACTTTAATTGGGAGGGGTGTCCTGCAAAGATCTCTTCAAGAGCAAGGGTAAGAGGAAGTGTCCTGCAGAAATCGCTAGGACTTACTAAAGTCTCTGTTCAGTGTCTGCCGTATGAAAATCACTGATTAAATAAGGGTACTGCGCAGTGTCAGTAAACACAAGTTGAAAACTGAACTGTGGATGCTAACGTTTTCCTGATGGTGGTGAACAGATGTCTCACACATACAGCTGGTTTGTAGCGCAACACAACATAGTGTAGTCAGTGTCATGGGAGGAGGGGTAATGGGAGGCAGAAGGATGTGAGGTGTTTCCAGTGTGCATGTGTATTTTGTATATCCTGACTTTTGGTTATTGGGGAAGTTTGTATAGACGCTCCGAATTCGTTTTAGGGTCGTACTAAGTCTGCTTTATCTCTATAACACGTTTTACAATGGTTGACTGTCTCAAAGCTGCTTTGCAATTTCCTTAATTATAAGGCCAATTGCAAACCGAGCAAGCTTAAGGTGACAGTGGCAAGGAAATACTCCCTAAAAGTAATAAGGGAGCAATCTTGTGAGGACCAATACTCAAAAGTCCCAACCTATTTGGTGAGAAAGATGTAAGAAATAACTTAGAAGTTTTAGAATTATTATGTTTGTAGCCATTTTAGGAATTTCTTGGAAATAAAATCAAATAAAAACAGTTTAATAATTTGATTACTTCAGTGTCTGGCTTTGGATGGAAAGTAAGATATTTTATAAGAAATATGCAAGTGGCATTTCAAACGTCCTGGATGTTAGAAGATATGAAGCAACACTGTACAATCACTGTGTAATCTTACCCTCTCGACTACTATGGGGTTCAGGAATTTGTCACTGTAGAACTATATTGCTAGGTCATGTGTGTTGTGATTTTTTTCATTATTTTAAACATATAGTGCACTGTATATGATAGCAGCAGCATCCCTTTTCACCCTGTCTTATCTTGGGCAGGACAAGGGATGGGCGTGAGAGGTACACCCTGTCAAGGGTGCAACCCAGGTCTTTAGGACATGCTGGTTTTTACCTTTGAGCCACAGGAGCTGCTTTTTGTGATAGGAACCCTATCTAATATTGACAGTTGTACTGGTGTCTGAATTGGTGTTAAAGAGTTTAAATTATTCTTTGGTTGGAAAGCTATTTCTGAAATTGTATTACATGATATTGAACTTAAGTCCAAACAAAAACATATCTTGTATGTAATTTTCTCTTTAATAGTTGGCTATGTACATGTAGCCAATACCCTTATATCACCCCGAGTGATTTCCCAACAGAGGCACCTTGGCACAGCTGGGATTTAAACCATGGCCCTTTTGGTCCATTGTTCAGTACCTTAACTGCTGGACTACCACAGTCACCATGGTTATGCATATTACTATGGTTATGTGTTAAAAATGTGCTTAATTAAACCAGTTACTAATGAGGGTTTAGTGAGAGACAAAGAGGGTTTATTGCCCGATTCTTCACTACTTGTATCTATTTTACACTTGAGCCACACTAGAAAACTGAGGCTTAGTCCAGGCACATAGTGGGCTCAGACCAGAACAAATGTACAAAGTATACTGCTCACAAAAATTAATGAAATATCCCCTAATTATTTGTGTAGGGAGTGTAGTAGCTTGGCAGAGCTGGGATTTGTAAATTTTAGTCTAGAGCCTTAACCGCTGATGCCCACTTTGAGATTATAAGCTAATTCGAGCCAACCTGACAGGATTGTTTGTTGGAGTTTTGTTGATTGATACATCTCCTGAGGACAGTATGATACACGATTGGTTCTGTGAGACGATCAATCAGAATGTTGCATTAAAAGCATTATTGCTGCATTCAAAGTTATTAAAACCACACCCCCTCTGCGTTCTGATTGCCTCACAGTACCAATTGTGTGCATTACTCCCCTCAGAAGATATTTTAACAGTTAAGATTTTTAATAACTAAAACTTATTCTACGAAGACCTGACCATCAAGTCTGGCCACCATCTGGCCATTAGGACTTATGCTGCATGTCCTTATGAGAAGCCTAATGACAATGAGGCACACTACAGGTGGATTTACTAGATTATGCTGTATATATCTAAAAAAACTAATTATCAAATATATGTGCTGCATCCATCCATCCATTTATCATCCCTACAAGGGGCACCAATTCATCATAGTTCACACACAGTCACGCACATAGTCAAACACTAAAGGCCACTTTAGAAACACCCATCACGTATCAATTAACCTACCACGCATGGGCTGTGGGAGGAAACCGGAGTACCCAGAGAAAACCCACACAGACAAGGGGAGGACATCCAGATTCCACACAGAAAGGACCCAAGCTGCTCCACCCTGGGATTTAATCCAGGAACTTCTTATTTTGAGGCAGCTGTGCTACCCACAGAGCCACCGTGCCACCCGCAGCATACATTGTTGCTTAATTACTTACTCAACACATTGTGGTGTGTTTGCCATCTAACTACAACATCATGTCTGGTTGCAGAAACAACATATCACCATTACAATAATAGAAATGCACCATACATGAGTACCTAAGCCCAGCAGTTTGTGAAGTCCATCCTTATTTGTGCTAGTTTGGGTGGGGTGAATTACTGACCTTGGAGCTTCATAATCTCACCTCTAATTGCTGCTGGATCTGAAGGACTGGCTCTGGATTCAGGAACTTTTTTTCCCATGGAGATTACACCATAATGCTGAAAGTTTCAAACAACACATTTACCAGAGGTCAAAGGGCAACTACATAGTCATGCCTAATGGTAGCAAATAGTGTCAATCATGTCAAATGACCTGGTGGAGAGACTCGAGGCTGCCTTTTACTGGAATGCCTGGAATGAGTTCACTGAGTGAGTGCTCAAGTGGGGGAATGTAGACTTGGCTACCCCTGGTTTACCTATCTACAGTCAGAGGGCAGATGTTAAAAAAATTCAACTAACAGACTCTCATAGAGCGAGTCAGTTACAAGCAATACAGTCTTACAATAGTAAGGTCTGAGCAATCGTGGAATAGATTGATCATAGATGGTCTTTGCTTAAGGTTTTAATGGGTGGCAGCTTGGTTAAGGTACTGAACTGTGGCCCAGAAGGTCTATGGATCAAATTCCAGCCTAGTTGCCACTGTTGGGGAGGGAACAACGCACATAACATACAATATCTTGGACTGTAAGACAGCTGTAGGTTGCTCTGTGAGTACCTTAACTGGTGGATTCCAATAGTTTTTATATAAGTTCTTACAGACCAGTACATTCTGCTGAAAGTAGTACTTTACTAAGGACGCCAATTAATCATTAACAGAATGGTCTAAAATTAAGGGTTAAGGGTCTTTCCCAGCGGACCTAACAGTGGCAGCTTGGCTGAGGTCCTTCCAGACGGTCTGATAGCCTTAACCGGCGGGCCACTGCTGTCTGAATAAATATAAGGGTTCCCATACTTTGTTCAGCTAGGGTTATGAATGATAAATCAATGTGTTTAGCCCTCTTATGTCTCATACATTTTTTTACCCCTCATTTTGGGCTCCCTTCTGCACCCATTCCACCTCTTTATTTTCCTCATTCATCTCCCTCTTGTTGAAGGTGTTGCAGTGTGTAAGGCCTGGAAGAAAGTGTGTAATTGTTGGCAGCACTTGTGAATACACTCGGTGGATGAGGGGTGGTGCTGGGAGAGGCATGACTAATAGCAGCACTGTTCTGTCATCCAGCAAGACCCAGAACACAACACACTAGCTCTGACAAGGTGACGCTCTACCTCATTACTGTGCACCAGACCCAGGCTCCGTTTTACAAACAAACAGCTGAAACAGGTTCTGGGTTTGTAGTGGGCTGTGGTATGGTATGTACTGAGCTGGTTTGCACCAAACAGTTTTAGGGACTAATTTGGGAGGAACTACCCCCATGGAGCTCCCCTAAAAACTACATAAGTTAAAAACTACATTCAACTTTTTTTGGATTGCTTTTGGACATCCAGTAGGAATGCTGTGTGATGCTAAGGTGATGTAAGCAGGGAGAGTTACGCTTAGATGACTTGAACTCCACTGTTAGTCCATTTGTCTGCGTTATTTCCAATTTTGGTGTGAATATAAGTTGTTTACGTATGCTACATCCCTATAAACAGCTTTTTAAGAACTACCGTTGTCCCCAGTTCCCATAGTGTAAGTACCAGAACAAAGGGAACACAGTTCTAGGGACTATAAAAAAGACTGGCCTCTGTATCTATGCACCCAGCATGGTGGAACACCAGAACTCACTCTCCCAATGTAACGAATACCCCTCACCTCAACTGGGGACATTTTCGAAAAAGGAAGATGCTGCATCAAGAATTCTACTCACTGAGCTAATCTGGTTAGAATATGGCCTCGGACAGGGAGAACTATCATCTACGTTGCGACCCCAGGTCAGGGGTGTTCATGATAGACCAATAAAATCTGGTGCTTCAGAGTACAAGAGAAAGGGTCTGGTAAAATAGTAGAAGTAAGGGCACAGAGATGGACAAAGAATACATGCCCCTGATAATAATTTGGGCCAGTGGTGGTCTGATCTATTTAGGCACTAGACTATTGACCATAAGAATTAAGGATTGAAGTTAGTTACAAGGCAACCCTCAAGCCCAGCCTTGACCATAGGGAGGCTTACACTTCCAGAACCAACACTTCAAGCACAGAGATAAGCCAACCTGGACTTATGCTGTTTTTTAAACAATCCCATTGGGAACGCAACTTTTGGTATGGATCAAATTGGGATGGCTCTGCATTAGCAACCAGTGCACTACTAACCAAGCAGTTCTGGTTCAATCCCCACATCTGGCAGGTTAAAGCTTGAGCTCTGTTCTGAAAAAAAAAAACCTTGCTGGGATGGGTTCCCAAGTTTCAGTGCTCCACTTGGTGGGGGCTGAGTCTGAGGGTTGTCAAGTGCATCTTGGACCATGTAACAAGACCCTTCACCCATGACGTTGTGAACTGTATCATGAAAGTGGCATTGTTCATTCATACTAAAATGTTCTCTTTATTAGTCTACAATGTCTTGTCCCAGAAATACAGTGAGACATCCTAGATTTAGCCCAACATTTTTAAACCAGATTTTTACATGCCTGTTCCAGGCTATAATGTAAATGATTGATCAGTAGGTTCATTGTGTGTGTGTGTGTGTGCGTGCGTGTGTGTGTGCGTGCGTGCGTGCGTGCGTGTGTGTAAAACTCTCCCTAGGGAGCCCCCCTGTCACGGATATGATGTATATCAGTATCAATAGTAAATAGTCGCTGCTATTCAGCCCACGAAACTAGATCTTTAGTGTGTTGCACATAGTCAGGACATTAGTGTTACTACACATGTGGACACGTACACACACGCGTGCGCATGTGTACACACACACGTACACACACACACACACACACACACACAGAAATACAGAACAGTCTTGGTGCTGTCTACAGACTGATTACAGTAGCTTATTAATTACTAACCTTAAAAAAGCCGCATAGAAAATACAGTATATTTTGTGAGTGGTTTAAATATATAACTCTACAAATATATAAGTATTTGTTTACTTTGACTATTTATTTACAGACCGCATTGAATTATGAATATTAATAATATAATTATATTATAAATATATGATAATAATATAAATACTATTAATAATATAACACACACACACACACACACACACACACATTGACTACCATGTCATTGATTACTTCAGCTAATTAACAACAGGCTTTTAAATCTAACCTTAACCTCAGTCATCTAAAACAAGTCTTTTGGCTCTTTTGAAAAGTTTTTGCAAACAAGCATTCAAAGGGAGGACGGACAAAACGGTCCTTACAACCCAATATTGTTAGATTTCCCTATGGTAGTGAGAACATCATCATCACAGGTATATGTAGGCTCATGCTTCCTATATAATCATCATACATCATTACATCATGTTGTATTTAGATTTACAAAGCAGATTTGTAATTATATAAGCTCACAGCCTCAGTTGAGCAAGCCTAGGGTGACAGTGACTCCCTAAATGACCTTGAGTGAACCAGGACCCAACTTCATTGGGTAGTCTGGATTATACATGCAATTAATAAACTAAATGAACAACCACCAATCAATTTATTAGGTACACATCCTACAGATCAAGTTCTCAGCACTGCAGTGACACTGATGGTTGTGGTGATGGTGTTTTAGTGTGTTTTGCTGCTACGAATGAATCAGACACAGCAGTGCTGCAGGAGTTTGGGTTGCTGAAACAATGTATTCTCACAGTGCACTCCATCAAATGTACCATACTGTTCCCCCTTTTAGATGTAGGTAATAAGCATATAAATAATACATTTTAAATAACAGTTTAAATAGAAAAGTAACAATAGTAAGCTTTAATATGTACAATGACATACAAAACATGTCAATGATTAAGCGGTTAATAAAGCGGATTAATAAATGAATGTTAGTAAAAGAAGATGCAATAAACTACAGACTATACTAAATGAAAAAAAGAATACAATATTATGAAGAATATAGTAAAAAAAAGAAAATGAGTGAGGCTTTTCAGTGTAAACAGAGTTACAAAAAATTCTGCTTTGTTTGCAAGAAGTAACAGTATGTTGTGGGTTTAATGCTCCTCGTAATTGTAACTGATTGTACAGAAAGTGATTAATTTACACAGATATTTCTAGCTAGGAGAATGTAATGATTGGACATGCGACAGGCCAGCACTGGAGCAAGTGCTCAGTGTGTGCAGGTGCGAGATGACACTTTTACAAGTGGATGAAATCTTGACTTTGTGTGTTTGAAGGGGGGCTGTAAGTTGGGGCATGTACACTTTGGAGACAAACCTCAGTAGCACACAAAACGCACACACGCATGCCAGTCTATGTTTGATCAGTTTATGGCAGACCTTTTGGCACTGATTTTACCAGTGAGAGATTGATGTTCCTCTGTGTAAGGGGAGAATGCTCTCAAATAAACCAGAACGTGCGTGTGTGGTAGATGTGTATGGCAGAAGCTCTGTGTGTTTGCCTCTATGTTTGTTCTTAATTCAGTCCCACAGACAAACCGTCCGGCAGTAAATCAGAGGAAGCTCCGTGTTTATACTAAACACTTTATTGACACGTTCCATAAAGCTGTTACTCTATACAGTGGTGTAAAACCAATGTCATCAGGGTTTTGTCATCCCTTTTGGCCAGTCACGTTGCTTATATAGAGCCTGTAGAGAGAAGTTAATCCTGAAATCACGCACATCTGTATTCAGTCTGCAGATGTACCAATGGAATAAAGTGCTGCTTGGACAGTTGTGTGCACGGGGTGGGGTTTTCCCCAGACGCAGATGAGACTCTCTATCCGTTTTCATTTATTTGAACTCCAGCTGTTTGAAGTCCTGCGCCACTGCGTGACGTTGTCTAGCATACAAAAAATGTCTCAAGTGAGATGTAGTCTAGTTTTTCAATCTGGAACACACTTTTGCAAAAGTGGCCAAGTGTTGATGCCACATAGCTACACCCTCCCTTCTTTCAAAAACAGACCAATAGATATGGATTAGCTACTCTAAACTGCTACTGGTGTCCATCAGATGTCCTGTGATGTTCTAACTTGATGTTCAATCGGATTCCAGTCTGGGCTCTGGCTGGGCCACTCCAGGACATTCACAGAGTGTTCCTGAAGCCACTCCTTTGAGATGTTGGCTGTG
>JAVSBV010000001.1:6836762-6850277 GCA_033117975.1 Parotocinclus spilosoma
TCATATTTATTTGAAATTCAAAGTAATTTGTGTATTTAAGAGTCAAGAGCAATATTTGTATTATATACAAAATATACTAATATACTATATAATTTAAATCGAAGAGTCTGTTACCTTGTGTCAGACGTGTTGATTGTGTACAGCGTAGTGACATAAGGGTATGTTCAAGATTATTTACAATGCTGTAAACACAAACTCTGTTTCCTATCAGCAAATATATACTTATGAGGCATAATGCTTAATAATGCTTACAAATACAGGTGCCTTATATGTTACAAAAATGGCAGTTGGTAAAATATTTAATTTGTGAAGAAATTATGTTAGCACGTACACATGCTGTAACGTGACACCTGCAGTGCCAGTTCTCACTGTAATGCTGTTCCAGAGCCCACCGTGGAATTAAATGGGTACAGAGAGAAGCTAGTCCTCGACAGGGTGCCATTTCCTCACAAGGTTCAGCAGTGGTTGCTGTTCCAGCATGGGGGGTAATCTGGTTTCTCTCCTTCAGGCTGTCAGTCATGCCGGTCTGACACACAACCCAGTCAGAAACAATACATCTTAATGTACCTAAATTGCCATTCTGGATATGCATTTGAATGTGTACATATAAGCTCAAGGAAACGTGGTAGTTATCACCCAAGGTGTATGATCACCCAAGAGTGATGGGGCTTGGACAGGATCAGATTGTCCAGCAGCTCTGTGGGATCCTCTGTCACTCTTGGTTAAGGGCAATTTCCACCTCAACAAGTGTTGTGGGAGGCACTGGACAGTTTGCCAGACGTCTTCATAGTACATTCCAAGCATGTTCAATGGGATTCAGGTCTGGAAAATGTAAATGGCCAGTCCATGTGTTTGATTTCTGCCTCCTGAAGCATGCTGTTAATAAGATGTGCATGGTGGGGCCTTGCATTATCCTCCATGTGTCCAAATTCTCCAGCATTTCATTTCTCGAGTCCATTTCTCATATGAAACGTAGATTCTCCTGTGTTCATTGTTCACACCAGTTCAAGTCACAATGATTTTCAGACTGCAAACTGAATTGTTACTCAACAAAGAAGCGGACAGTTGATCACTCATCATGATGTCCAATGACGATGCTTATCAGCCCACCTTCTATGGGTTCTATGGTGTTCAGTAGATAACGGAATGCATACCATTGGTCGCCGGGCATGCGGTTCAGTTTGTATGGTCTGTGTGCATATCCGTTGTCCAGTGGCAGCAAGATACTGTCCCGGTAACTCTTGTTGCATTGCTGCACCTGCTCTTTCTTGCCAATAAGGTCAAACAGAGGTCATCTCTTGCTGTTGTGTCAGATGGGCGACCCTGTCCTAGTCTTCTTCGTACTGTTCCAGTCTCTTAAAAGCGATTCCACAGTCTGCTAATCACGCTTTGGGATGTCCCAAGTGCTGGTGTCACTGTAGTTTGTGTTTGACCAGCTTCAAGACGTCCTATCACTCTCCAAGCTTCATATTCAGGCAAATCGTGTTACAGAGGCATTGCAAGGGCTGGGAAATTACAGGATGTGCACTTTCAAGATCAGAGAACATTCAGATACTTCAGCACTTTCAGCCTTTTATAGTACATTTTCACCAATTATCTAACAGGTTTTTTTGCGTCTCTTTTGCATTATAGAACAACTTTCTTTAACTTGTTGTTTGCTTTTCTGATGTTCTGGTTTACTAAAAAACGATCAAACACATTTTTTATCACTATGCATTTGTTTTGTAAGATGCCCTAATTTTTGTAAACAGTGTATTATACTGTCACATTGATCTGAAAATGTAAGGCAATTTATTCTGATGGTAATCGTATCAGTATATCATCAAAAGTAGTGAATTCCATGGTTTTAGTACATGTTGTGTCATAGCTTTACTACTCACAGACCACTTAACTGTTTCTTTGCCCTGAAGGCGAACCTCCTCTGATCTTACCCACCTTAAAGGATGACTAAGCCATTCACCATTTGATTCGTCTTTCAGGATAAATTGTTGACATTTCTTTCTTCAAAGAAGTGGTATAGGTGGGATGCTAATGGGGGTAAGGAAGACAACTGGAACTTATCATATGCTGTCATCCTCAATACACTATTGCTGCATGTTCATTCTCTCCTGCTGTCTCCTTCTCTCTTGAGACTCTTTCACACTCTAAACCTGGGGCGTTACTACGGTACCATTACCACTAATGTCCTGCCTTTGTGTCACACTCGCGGCACTCACAAAGCAATTGACCCATTATGTCGATCATTTAAAGGAAACCTGAAATCAAAGTTGAGAAAACACTCTTAACAGTACACTTTGTGGCAAAGCAGATTTCCAAAGTTGACAAACAGAACAAACGTGAGCAGCCAAGTCAAAGCTGGCAAGGAAAAAAAAACCCTGACATGCATAAAGAAGGAATCTTCAGAGAAAACAGGTTCAAAACTGAAAACTATTCTCTTTCGGGTGAGACCAGGAAACAAGATCTTAAGGATCCTGTTTATTCAAATGTAACGGAGAAAATAAAATGTTAAAACCAAAATATTTATAGTACAAGCTAATCCATTTCATTAGTTATTATTATTATCCTAAAACTCACTTCTGCTTTTTTAAACAAAATGCACTAGAGTGCGCAAAAATATAATAAAATTAAAAAAAATTTGTATTGTATTGAGTATTGTCTAGAGAGTATACTGTTTAGTGTAGCATGTTTTGAGTCAAAGCCTAAAAAAATGTCCGTACGTCATCATAGATATTAAAAAATCCTTAAATTCACAACCTCAACCAGACTATTTAGTTCCTGGTTTTGGAAGCATTTAAAGTATTTTTGAGAAGCATTTTCGAAAATAAAAGTGTTTTGAGCATAATAACATTATCATGAGTGAAAAACCATACTCCATTCTCTTCAAATGATTTGAGAGCTAAACGTAGCCATGTGGCTAGAGAGTTAACGGTATCCCTTTAGCTAAAGTGCTAATTGCCATTTAGCTTGGCTCACTGGGCCTCAAAAGACTGTAGAGAATGAGTAAACTCAAATGTTTCACTTACATTTATTAACTAGTCATATTAAGAAATTTGTTTTGTTTATGCTAGACCTATGCTAGATATAGCTTAGATATACTGAACAGGCTCACATAAAGTTAGCAAATGTATCGGGTGTGCTTTATTTTACTCATAACCCTGGAAAGTACATCCTCAGACGGAAGGAAAAGTGCAATAAAACTCTCAAAAAGTCTGAATTGGAACAGTTTTTTTCTGACTTTCCTGACAAAATGTGTTTTCTAAAAAGACGTTTCAATTTATTTATTCATTTTTCACATTTTAATCTAATTTTCTGAGTCAGTGGTTCCCAGTTTGACTGCTCTACTCCAGAAATAGCCAGTCATATCTCTCACAAACCTGGGTCCCTGGGGTGGTCAGTTAGTGGATTAGATTTCTGCATCAATCGAGCACCCTTAATTAATCTTTACTATATCACTGTAATTACATCAAATTGCAAAATGTAATTGTATTGAGCCATTCCACTGAAGGAGTGTCGTTACCGTTCCCAGGACATTTACAGATAATGAATTAACTTTGGAAACATTTTATTATAAAACAAAGTGTCTTGCACAATGGTCATTTAAAACATCAATAAAAGCGACCTAGAACACAGAAAAATAGCATTTGTTAGCTATCCCTGGTCTCTAACATTTCACTTTACGTTGAAATATAAAAATTGTTTTGAAGTTCTGTATCTTTAATTAATCTTCATAAGGCGTCCATAATATTACTTTTAAAGGCACATTTTTTTCATGTACCCAGGATTTCACTCATTCATATTTATCACCAACAGACATTCTGTGTGGACAGCTAAAAGGTGCTGCATTCAACTGTATGATTTCTCTATTCTCTTTAGCGCTTTTGATATTACCAGACCGGCAACAAACCAGCCTTAACCAACATGGACCAACATGAACATGACCTACCAGATTGCATTGTGCCATCCCTAAAGTTTGGTGGAAGAGGGATCATTTTATAGGGTTGCTTCTCAGGAGCTAGCCTAGGCCCATTTGTGTTTCAACATAGTAAGACTTGTGGGAACAGTTTGCTGAAGGCCCTTTTTTGTTCTGGCATGACTGTGCACAAAGCAAGGTTCATAAAAGCATGGTTGGGTGAGTTTGGTGTGGAAGAACTTGACTGGCCCACAGTGAGCCCTGACCTCAGCCAGTTCAAACACCTTTGTGGTAAACTGACAGACACAGCCCAAAATAAATGCCTCTGGATTGTCCTAAAAGTTCCTATATATTCCTTATAGTTCCAATAAAAAGTAATTTCATGCCGTTTTAAGTTGTCTTTACTGAAGAGTTTCAAAGCAGGACTAGCCAATAACTCCTTTACAATAGTCTAGTGTTGTTGAATCAGTATATGTTACTCTGTCAGCATTTGTACACAATGGCCAAACCTGAGAGTTGCTCTTTAAATCCACATTGGATTTGAGTATTACTTGTGTTCATATTTTACTTCCTTCTGGTAAATTACCTGTGCATTCCTAGATAAAAGTGTGTATGTGTGTGTGAAAGAGAGAGAGTTTTATTCTTTCCTTCCTCTTTCCTCTCTCTCTCTCTCTCTCTCTCTCTATTATACTGCAGTGAATATATTCCCATAACTGCAGTACAAACTTCCTGAAGACTCACATGCATATAAAAACCTCTGACGCATGAACCTTCAATATGCTACAGCTTATCTGAACAAACCCTTCCAGACCATACGTTCTGCCATTAATATCTCTGCCGTAGTTTACACTCTGAGCTTGCAGTTCACAGGCCTGTAAAGGAGCAGCCAGGATTCTGTGAATGCCCATCTCCATCCCTTTAGGCCGTCTAAACCCCTCTTACATGGGGAGGTGGGGAGGTGTGGGTGGGAAAGGGGAGGGGTGGCTGGAGCTTAGCAAGACAATGTGGTTTGTGTAGTAACAATTAAAAAAGGCCAGGTCAGTAGGGAAGGAGGTGGGGTAGTGGGAGGCCTTTTTTCCACGTTTAAAGAAGTTACAAGTGGCCTTGCTGGCTTTCCACTGCTTGAGGAGTGTCTTGATCTGTATCTCTGGGTTTAATGTTTCTCCTTACAAGGGTAAATTATGGATACTGAAATCCTAATATGCTCAAACTAATGGGCATATAATCAACCCTCACAAAGCCACAGTAAGTCATTCAGCCAACTAAAGTGCTAAGTAAAGCGTATTTTACTCATAGAACTTTATTCCTTCACTCATTCACATCAGTAAGCATTTTATCATGGGTTAAGGCCATATCTCAGGGCCATCCTCCTGTATAGGGTACCAGTCCATCACAGGGCATCACAATCGCAAGATCAGACTGACATATAGAAGGCATAAGCCTAGATTTATGTAGAGTTTGTGACAGGCAACCATGTTTCTTAATTAGGTTCACAAAGTGTTCTTCCTGTATGGACAGGTAAGTCGACAGACTATCTTCACTATCTGCGTCTAATAAAAAGGGAAATACTTCTTGTAACCAAAGGGGATGAATAGTATTACCTATTCTAGGTTTTATGTACAACTGGACATCTACATTTGGGGTTTTCTGATTTTTTAAATGAAAGTTAATGAACAGATAGTCCACTAGTGGTTTTAAGGACTTACATTTTCCACATTTTGGTATGTGGCAGCCTTGTGCTAAAATAAAAAATGTGTTTACCCCCATCACTCTGAATTCCCTGAAGTCCCCATAATGGGAACGGGAAAACAGAAGTTTTATAAATGTTTGCACATTTATTAAAAAAAAGGAAAATAAAAATGTTACATTGATAAAAGTATTTGGACATTTTGCTATGACACTTGATATTCAGCTCTGGGGGTCTTCCATTTCTTTTGACCATCCTTCAGATGTTCCTACACCTTGAGAGAATTTCATTTGTGGTGAAGTTCATAGGGCATGATTTGGAAACAGACATCTGTCTATATAAGGTCTCACAGATAATACTGCATATCAGAAACTGAAAACTGCATGTAGAGCTCAGAGATAGGTCTAGGTGGAGGCGAGATGTGGGGAAGGCTACAAAACATTCTGCTGCACTGAAAGTTCCTAAGAGCAAAATGCCCTTCCTAAATATCAAACGGAAGACGAACAACCGTGATCTATCCTAGAGCTGGCCATTCCACCAAACTCAGTAATCGGGGAAGAATGGTCTTGGTAAGAGAGATGATCAATAACAAATAGGACAAATAGGAGAAACTTCCAGGTTAACCACCACTGTAAGACTCCACCAATCTGGGCTTTATGGTAGAGCAGCCAGGCAGAAACCTCTCCTCAGTAAAGTACACATGAAGTCCCCACTGGTCTGATGAAATCAAGATTACAACCACAACCTGTTCTCTTCCAAACTACCCTTCCAAGAAGACCATTCTTGGACTGTCAAGTGTCAACTTCGCATCTGAGTGAATTTTATCGGTCAATTGAATGTTCCAATGTTGTACAATTAAACTGACTAAAACAAAGCTTAAATGTTTATATAAACACTGACTAAATCAAATTTGTAACAAAACATAATACCAATAAAACAACCTGAATTCACAGTTGAGTTTTCATTTGTAAAATATAATGTGAATAATGTGTCAATCAAAACAATAAAATGTAAAATGAAAAATCTAATCTTTATGGATATGGAAATTGTCTTCTAAACTACATTCATGCATTGTTTTTAATTCTCCATTAAACCCATTAGGTTTGATCATGTTAAAGAAAGCTCAAAGCAAGTGACGCATGGAGCAGCTACCTAAATTCTGTAGTTCTTACTCATATAGATCTTGCTTTGTACTTCATGTTGATGGTTTGCTCTGTGTATTCAGTAACTTAGCTGCTCGGCTATTAGACCATAAACTAGCTGTGCCTGTGTCTGTAACTTTGCGTTGTGGTTGGCTGAATGATCTGAAAGGGAACAGGTTTTAGTGGTCCTTGTCCTAATGGAACATTTTATTGTCCTTTATTTTTTATTTAGGTATAGTATGCAGCATTAAAGCTAGTTTTATTCTGTTTTTCCCTCAGGCAGTTTTAGTGTGACGTTGTGGCACTTTGTATTACTAGGTTTAAGTTGGGGATGTGGGGTAGGATGAGTGGACAGAGGCTGTACAATGGTTAACTGAAAGGAACCATTCTTTTATTCAGCAATTAACCCCACCTGGGTAAATAATACTGTGTTGTGTAATGGAGACGTTGCTCTTGAACGTAGTCCTCAGAACCGGAGAACACTTCAAACAGATCCAGCCTAGAAAATGATGACAAGATGCAGCAGCCTCTCACAAAGCATATAATACAGAGGATAGTGTATCTTGTACAGTAGAAAGAGGGGGTGGGGATTGTGAGGGGCTTGAGCTTCTGCGATAACACAGATAACATGTCTGGATGCACTTACCTGCCTGGAAACTTGATCTTAGTATTTGAATTTCGATGGCTCAGTCACTTATAAATGGAGTGAGAGGGAGTTGGGGGGAATCGGTGGGAGAAAGAGATGCTAAAGTACTAGAGGAGAAAAAAAGACCTTTAAGTGTGACAGTGAAGGAAGGGCGGGGGATAATTGCATTGTGCCCTTTCCATGTCTTACTATTTCAAATATTTGGAAGACATGGATATGCCCTTCCTTGTTTCTCATGACACAAGCTCTGTCAGGGCACTCACATCCATCCCAGCCATGACATGAAGGCCTAAAAGAGCTGTAATTACCCTCAATGAAGATGTCCTCTTCACTACAGAATTCCCACGCTCCTAAAGTTATGGAAAAGTCTCCAAAATTCTTTTTAATGACAATATAAATATACTGCGCACAAAAATTAGGGGATGCCTCAAAATGAAATATCCCATAATTAAATATTCCTTAATTTTTAAGCAATATATATATATATATATATATATATATATATATACTTCTATGTTGTTGGTTGTTGGAATCAAATTAAACATTTTTGTACACATGTCTGAATGTAATGATGATATAGCGAAGTAATCATAATATTACAATGTACATTTTTATTGGGGGAAATCATGCAATTGAAAGGAGGCTGCAGTACCATGTTAGGCAGCATTCAGCCTGGATAAGAGATGAGATTTACAATGGCAAAGGGGGCAAACAGGTTTCGGATGGTATCCCGTGGCAAATTTGCCCAGAGATGTTGCAGCTGAGCCTGTACATTCTGCACACTCATAGGTCTGCTGTGTCCCTGCCTGTGTCCCAAAAATGCTTGATTGCTGATAAATCAGGTGAAAAGACAGGCAAAGGAAATGTTTCCATCTGACTGGGACCTTCCTGTGAAATCCTTGTATTCAAAAATGTGGTTTATTGGGTTTACTGTTCAAAACGAGCCATTCCTGATGAAGCTTCTTCAGACTGTAGTAGGGTCTACTTGGCATGATGAAGATGCCAGAGACTGCTGTAGCATAAGTGCAAGGGTAGGTCATACTAAATCCTTGCCATTGTAGCCTATATATGCTTTTTTTCTCAGTTTTTTTTAGATTGCATAGGAATTTCCTGGAATTTGTGGTTGTATTGTAATATAGAATCCAATAAGTAATATATATGATCATTATACCAATAATAATCTAATATATAATCCAATCTAATGGTGGTTTACAGGTTTCTGTATATATTTTAGTATACATTTAATTATATTGCATTAAATATTTAGATTTAGATAATATGGCATCATACAGTAGAATATATAGTGGTGGAGGTGAAATGTCTGAATGTATTCAGTAGTAAAAAAATGATTGCTTGGATATTTGTGGAGAATTATTTAGGAGAATAATGACCCAAAGCATACCTCAAAGCCTTTTCAACAACTACGAGAAGACCAAAAAATATCAAGACGTGCTGACTGTCATGGACTATCTATCTATTATGAATTCACATATATATGAATTAAACTAACTAAAGTTTTAAGGATGCCACATTACTAATTGTATGTACATTTTATGTTACTGACCATATATGTATATATAATTAGTAATAATATATATAGTTATCTAGTAGTGCTTTTATATAATGTGTTTTTTTTTATTTGAGTGTTTATTTCATACCATCTTATTTGAATTACTGAGTTTTTATATATGTCTATAGAGTTTACGCCCTACAGTACTATAAACAATAAGTAGAAGCTTAACCCAATAGAAGATTAAAATACACTGAAATGTCATGAATTCACAGACGAGCAGGAACAAATCTGATATGGCAGACTGGAGAAACGAGGAGACAATGTTGGTTGCAGTGAGGGGTCTCCAGCCTCCTAAAGAGGGGATTTGATCTTGCTTTAGTGACAGGGCCATTAGCCTCAAGCTAAAGTGCCTAGGCTGTTCTGGTCCTGAGGGTCCTGTTATCCATTCAAACCCCCAGAAGCACAGAGGATGGAGCAGAGAGGGTGGAGGATGGAAGGTGGAGGGTGAGGGGAGATGGAGCCTCCCTTATGGAATGCACCCAGTATGGAATGTGAGCGGACACCCAGCCCTCACTCTCAGTCCTCCCATGTCTCATTCCATCCCTTCTCATCATCAATCGCTTTTACTGCTTTCCTCCATTTGCGGGCAGATTTTTTTTTTAAACAGAGATTTGCAAGTGCAAGCCTGCTATATGAGTAAATTACATTTTTTTTTCAAATGAACAAATCATCTACAGTACATTTGTCATTTTATAACAAACATACATCATTTAAATTGACCGGGAAACCCAAAACCAAGTGGTACAGGTTGAGGGATTACATTACAGACCGGAGGGAATAAGAGTGATGCAAACAATGGCTGTGATATATTTTTCTGTAATGAAAAATACTTCACACCAGGACTGGACTATTGGAATAAACCAGCAACAGAGCAAATAACCACATTTCTGCCAACTAACATGGCAGCAATACAGCTGTAATCCTAAATGTTTTACGGTGTAAAGCATCTCTTTCATCTCTTTTAACCACAGAAATTTAAATTCAAATGTACATTTGGAAATGACTTTGAGGAAACGAGAAATTCAGAAACCTCTAATGAGGTTGAGGACAGACAGTCACAAAAGACAGTTAGTTTGATTGTTAGGATCACACAACCTAGTTCAGAAGCCGGTTAGGAACCCTAAGTGACATGATTCCTTACCCACACATGGAACGCAAATCAGAACTACACTCTTCGAGTGCTGAGAACGCTCCCCTATTTACGATTTATGTTCTGACAAAATCATCAAAAGTTGAATATATCATGAACCAAGGAGTTTATAGTCCATGCTGTATTTATATACATGCTTAAACTATTAACCTACAGTTGGGCAAAACCATTAACACAAAGCCTATTTTATAAAAAAAAGTACTGAAAAATCGATTTAAATTTTTTAAGTAATGTATTGACAGTGATAAGCAAAAGATTTATTATTAGCCCATTGGCAAAATCTGCTGCTCAGTTGCCTGCTGTCCAGATTCCCAGCATATGCAGGATAGTATTGTTCTTTTGGTTGACTGTTATCACTAGCTTACTTAGGACCAATTTATTTGCCACTTATTTGCATCAAGAATATTGGACTGTATATTTAAACATAATAAACACGAGAAACATCTGCACTGACCGAGAGCTAGTGTGAGACTGACAGATGCTCCTATGTTTTAGTAGGAGCGAGTGCTGACCAGACGACAGGGGGTTGATGGCCGAGGTACCACTGTATATTTGCAATTCAACTTCACCTTGATACAAAGTGGCCCACTGGTATGACAATGATTCCCAACGTTGAGCCTGCCTGGTTGGTATCCCACTCCTGTCAAGGTGATATTGTCTGATATTTCTTGTGATTAAAATTTGTTTACTATTTCTGTTCCTTCTATGGTTCCAGAGACCCCAGTTCACGTGTCTCCATGTAGAAATCTGTCCTCTGCATCTTTGCAATGAGTGCCCCTTATATCGTTTCACCACACATGCCAATTCAAATGGCACACATGCGTTCTTTGTCAGTATTCCGCCTCTCAATGAGGCTTTCGGGAGAAAGTTTTTGAGTCCTTTGAGTCACAGAGGCTGGATATGTGGTCATGCAAGGAAACCAGGGCCAGCCAGTGCCCACCCAGCAACTCTGGGCGCAAGGGCAGAAACAACCCTAGACGGGTTGTAAAGCAGACAATCTTAAATCTAAATATATATATCAGATATTTATAAAGCTATAAATATTACAGTGGCTTGAACAGCCACTATCTTTAGCAATATTACAACCCCAAATCAGAAAAATGTGGAATGTTATGTAAAATGCAAATGCTTTTAATTCATTTCAGAACGCTATGAATCTAAGATATAGTTTGCGAACTCAATTGCATTTGTTTATAAGCATCCATTCCTGCATTTCAGGCCTGCAACACATTCCAAACACAGTCGGGACAGGGGAATCAGGACAAAAACACCTAAATAATGATGTTAACAGGTTGTTGTAATGATATATAGTAATGATACAAAAGCAGCATCCAGTAAAGGTCTTTGAGGAGCAAAGGACAGAGGATTTCCAGGTTGTCAACAAATACGTGATGAAATTATTGATAAATTGATGTGTAAAAAACAATGTTCCCCAAATAAAGATTAGAAGAGATGTGCATATCTTAGTCCCATTTGTTCTGATGTGTACATTTCTTATCAATTTTAGCCTCTCAGATGCTCTCCATTAACTTCCCTGCCATAAGGATGGCCCAGTGGCTGAATTAAAAACAGTCACTAACTATTCTCTCAGAGCTATATATCAGTGTAAACCAACAATGGTCTCAGGTTTGATATTCCATGCCAGCTCTATCATATCCCTCTATAAAAATATTTATAAAAGAATTTCGCTTGCCCTGGTGGCTTTCCCACTCTGGTTTAAGACAGGCCTTGTCCTCTTTTTGGCAAGCTGTGGTGAGGAATCAGAAGACCTGTGGTTGGTGGAGACATGCTGGGCATCGCTGCTGTATTCCTGTGTAGTTTATTATCTAATCACAGAGCCGTCGGAAAGGCAGCCACGCTCAATGGACCCAAACGACATGGCCAATAGAGCGCCTAACAGACTGTGTCATCCCAGCCCCCAGAATCAAAAACAAACACCCAGCTCACATTGCTTTTCTGCCAGGACTCAAGTGAGGCAGAGCTTAGGGGGCAGGGCTGGAAGTAAAGCACTGTGTCATCCAGTCAAATAAAATAACCATTCTCAATATTACTATATATTCACCACCATTTTGTGTTAAAACATATGCATAGCATGAAGGAAAAGACTTGATAACTAGTTGACTAATTATCAAGGTCCTGAAGGTATGGCGATGTCTTGCCTGGTATGTTTGCGTCACTTATAAGATACCTGTAGTCGGTTTAAATTTCCAACTCAACGCTCCCCGGATAAGTGCTCATGTTCCAGTTAATCCAAGCATAATCTTCAATTTATTGCATCACTGATTATGCTTTGAGAGCGAGCGCACTCCTGAGTTTTCCTCAGACAAGTATGACATTTGATTCAGTACAATCACAAGCTCATTGCATCTTCTTCATCCCGTATTTATCCTGATTTTGAGAAACAAATACAGCAATGTGTACATACATAAGCAGTTCCAACCTGTTCCTTTGACTTTCCTGCAGACTCGATTAATGATTAAGGGAGCATGTTCACACTGTGAGAATGACCTGCTCAACCACATCCCATTAGAGCTTAGAGTGAGAGAAAGAGCAGATCCCCGTGAGGGTATCCCAGACTTTAATGAAAGTCCTGTTTCACCTGCCTCAGGTAACTCTGAGAGGTGATTGTATCTACCTGAACAATTACACTGTCACAATCAAAGGAAACAGGCCTTAAATAGTCTGTCAGGTTTTGTGGGGAGCTAATAACCACTCATTTCTTTCCCAGCATGCCACCGGTGCCCTGAATCCTCCCTTTGTTCTCCTGATCACCTGCTTCCAAATAGATTGCTTGTCATTACACTTCAAGCACTTAGATGTTTGCGCTTTAAGCGGCGAGTGGCCCGGCCCTCGGGGCGAAAACACTGCCGAGGTGATATCTAGTCTGACAAACGCCATGAACTGCCCTCTTCACCCGCCCCCACTCCTGATACTACCAGCTTTCTCTTTAATAGTGTTCCTAAATAAGCAGAGGGAGTGAAGTGATTTTGGGCTTAAGAATCAACCATCACTGAACCTGTGGTTCAGTTGTGATTTTTATAGAAAGGGTTGTTTTTTTTTCGTCTGACAAAAATCACAGTGACAAATAGCTGAGAATGTGAAAATGCATTGTGAAAACATCTTGAAAAATGAATCTATCTCTCTCTCTCTCTCTCTCTCTCATTCTCTCTCTCTCTCTCTCTCTCTCTCTCTCTCTCTCTCTCTGCCTCCAATGTATTACCCATAAATTTGACTTTGAAAAATGGGCCACTCTGGTGGTGATCTCTACACTAGTGGTGGTGGTACTACACTAGGCCTGCTACTCTACACATCACACACATCACTTAGGTTTGTGGATTTCCAGCCTGGCCATCTATTACAAATACAATCTATTTCCATTTTTTTAACTGAAATATAGGCCCAAAGTC
>JAVSBV010000001.1:6856247-6881720 GCA_033117975.1 Parotocinclus spilosoma
ATATATACTGTACTGTATGTGTGTGATTAGAATTGTATATTTTATTGTATATTCTTTTTATTAAAATACAAACAGAAAATACAGAAAAGATGTATACAAAATAATAAAACAGTTTTCAGAACAAAATAGCTTCTGCAGACAAAAGTCAGTTTTTTTGTGTTGACCTGCCAGAAAATGTTTCCTCATTGCTACCCTTCCAAAAATACTTTTCTAATAAGTTTCTTTAAAGAAAATTGTCAATAAATTAACGAATATATTTCATTTGAGCAAGGGACTTTTTCCAAAGAATACCAGCCACATGTCATCAAGGTAAATAATGTCTTTTGTTCCTAACCTCATAATAAAACATGTCCACACCCCTGTAACATCAAAAATGTTGGAATGATCTCAACACAATTTTTTCAAATCTAAATATTAAAATAAATTTTAAGGTTGGTTCGCTTATATTACGTATTTCTCGGTTAATCATGTTGTCGTCGACCCAGTGTCTTCCAAAGTGCTTACCTTTAGGGATTAATAAGAACCAATATTTTAATATCAATATTTGAATGTGCATTTACAGTTGTTTTGGTTTTACGTTATCCCTTTCCAGTTTTCCTCCTCACTTGTTTCCTTGATTTATGCAGTTCTTGTAATTTGTTACTTCTATTTGCTTGTAATGGCTTTGTGCCCTGAAGGGGAGGAACCTGTGCTTGTGTGCACTGTGAATGAGTGACACACTCTTACATGGGATTTGCAGAGGCCACCGAGCACCTTGGGTTAAAACCTGCAGTACCACCCAGCGACCCTTCACTAGCAGCCATGTTGCAGATTAAAGGTGAACACCGGGGCAAATCAGTTATCAAGTCAGAAACACTGATCATCAGTTCTCTCAGTTTTCTTATCTTGAGAAAATGGACACTTTCAAGAACTTAAATGCACACAACTTTTGGAGAATATTTTTTCATTTAAATCTAAATCTAAAAACAACTGGACATATTCAAAGGTTTGTCCAGTCCAGATGGTCTGTTGTTTATTATTAACTTAACAGAAATAAGTCATATTTGAGTTCCTTTCTTGAAGAGGTTGTTTTATAATAACATTAAAATTGTTATCTTTAAATTTTTATCAATTTGAATAAGATTGTAAAATCATAGGGATATTAATATTATCCAGGGGACTGAAATTAATTTCAGCTTTAATTAGTGTATTGATAGATTTTTTTTATTCATTTTTTAGGTTTTCTATATAATAGTTTAAGATCTTAAGATCAGATCTTTAGAGGAATACATGACTTATACAGGAGTACATACCGCACATTGTGTAACATCTGCACAAAATTTGGTGTATTTTATTTGTATAGTAGACTTATAATAGTAAGCATTTATTCCATCATGCATAACTTGAGAAAGTGAATTTGTAAAGAGAGTAAAAGTTGATCAGTTATATAAAAACTATATTTATACTCAACTATATCAAATATACAGGGTGAGTCAAAAGTCACAGGATATACCGCGTCCTTTGTCACTGACTTTTTTGTAATGGCTGCAAAAACCCCCTGTTTCTTTGTCAGTCGGTTCATCTATGTGGCTTGTTGCCCATAGTCCCGGTTTCTCTGACTTTGGCCACTGATGCTGGGGTATCCTGGTTCATTTTTTGCCATTCTAATGCATCTCACAGGTGTCTGATGAAGTTAGGATAAAGTACAACCTGACCAAGTTTTACATCAAAAATAGCAAACCAATTTTATAGACTTTTTTACCCTTGTAAGAGCTATTGGAAGTTAATATTAAAGAGTCACTAAGATGTTCAATACAAACCATTAAACTGCCACCATTCTTCACCTGTGAATCTGTTAGTGGTGAGTGTGGCTAAAATAACAGAGATGGACAGTTGAAAGATGTTTCTACATACTGTCACTATTACAAGACACTGGAATCATGTCAAACCATAACCCATTCCATCTAATCAGTCTGCAGACTGGATGCATTCAACTTTTGGCTTGCTTCTAAAAGAGAACCGGATGACTGCAACTTGTTTTGAAGCAGTTATTAGATAGACTTAGGTGGCCTTGTTTGCCTTTTTGAAGTCGAGATGACTGGGTGTGCTGCACATTTCTAACATTGTTCTTACCCAGGCATCCCTATTTACTGTCCACATGAAATATGGTCTTTTAAAATGGCCAATAAAGCATCTTTTATGGCGGAATCATCCCAACCCCTACAGTGAGAATGCTGCATTGACTTTTCAAATGAAGCTTGCTGGAGTCTTGAGGCTGGCTCACTGACACAGAATAATATAGCAGGATGAATCTATGGCTGTGCACGAGGTCAGGCTGAACGGGTTTAGAGTAAAAATAAAACTAAAAGCACAAATAATTGTAGGTAAGTATGAGATCCAACACATCATGTGCTGGTTAATCAGAACTAACAATTTATTTGTTTTCTTAACATTTTATGTATTGTTTGTTAGAAGCAAAAGGCTATCTCTGACATGTTTGCAAAAAGACACTTGCAAGGCTTACTTCTAATAAAACACATTAAGTAGCAATAATTCATGGAGTTGCTGGTCATAATTCCTAAAGAGGAAGTTTAGACTGTTAAATGTCTGTTGTTGTTGTTGTTGTTGTTGTTGTAATATGGGATGTGGTTTTGGCGTTGCTGCAGTGCAGTGTCCTCTTCTCCAAACATAGCCATATTAATTTTTGATATTAAAAAAACAACAAAAAAAAACATTTTGTCCCTTGTCTCTTTTGTTTCTTTGTAGAAGACTGTCCCAGGACCATTGTAAAAAAATCAGGCAATGTTTTGCAAACATGGGCTGTACAACAGTGTTTGAGAGGAGCAATGGTATTTTTTATGTTGTTCATCCATGAAGACCATTTCTGTTGAGGATGTTCAGTCCTAACGATAGTAGCAACAGCTGTAAATTTTTAAATCGTTTAAATTCAAATTCCACTCATGTCTTAGAAATGCTTTGTAACTTTATAAATCTTCTCATAGCCCTTTAAACATCTCTGAAATTGCCTTGGATGGGGACTTGGTTCACTTGGACAGATCTTTCTTTGTACAATGCATTTGGACAGTCTTTGGACCCTTGTACTAAAATACAATTTTAGGTTTGCCCTCCTGGATTTTTTTGCCATTCTTTTCTGCAGATTCACTCAATCTCTGTCAGGTTGGATGGGGCCATCATTTTTATTTCATTTCACTGAATTTGGTGGGCCAGCCAACTCTGGGATAAGTCCTGGTTGTTCTAAACTACCAAGAATTTTGGAGTCCATTGTGCTCTTCGACACTTTCAGTGCAACAGAAATGTTACCATAGCCTTATCTAGGTCTGTGCTGCCACACAATTATCACTGACTCTATAAGCAGTTCTTATGTTCTGATATGCTTTGTTAGCTGTGAGACTTTTTTATAGACAGGTGTTTATTTCCTAATCCTATCCAAACGACTGAATGTACCAAAGGTGGACTCCAATCATACACTGTATGTCTATGCAAAATGTAGTTTTCTAAAATGTGAAAACAAAAAAATCCAAATTGCTTTAATGCTTTAGCTAAAACTTCACTAGTCTATTAGAGAGTGCTTTACAAAACTGAGATCATTGTTAGAATCTGATGAAAATTTAAAAATGTAAAACTTTTCAAATCTGCATCCCATCATTGAATAGTTTGTTTGGATGAAATTGATTCAACGTGCATAACTTTACCATATTGAAATAAAACCAAAGGTGAATTTTGAGGGGCGGCTTTTAGCGCTTCTCTAAAGAGAAGTTGTTTAAAACAAATAGCAAACTGGGTCAATTTTCTGTGCTTTTCATCATTCTTGGGCTTTTTTTAAAATTGATACTTCTCAAAGTATCATTTGGGAAGTGAAAGTTAAGTGTATTCTTTGTTCATTAAATAAATGGAGGGGAGACTAAACGTTCACTTTAATAAAATGCTCACAAAAACTTTTTTGAAATGAGAAAATATCCCCAAATTTTTGTGAGGACTGTATGTGCTGGTTGCGGTCGAAGAGTATTTGTGTTTTTTGAAGTGAGATTTTGGGGAAACATTTCTGAAGGTCTTACTTTTTAAAAGGGTATAGATTTCTTTTGGCTTCATCTGGCTGTGCCTGTCCTTGGGAGAAGCTCCTGCTTTTGCCAAAGCCCATCACAAATTTCCAAATGTCAATTAAAAAAACAATATTTTTTATTCTCTCACTTTCTATTGGTTATTGAGTGCAGATTGATGAAGGAAACCCTTTTTTATTTTAACACATGGTCATAACAAAATATAAAAAGGGTCAATGGGTCTGAATACCTTTAAATGCATTGTTTGGACACCTCATCTGAACCAATAACCTTTGTAATGAATCATGATCTGGAATACAACAAAAGTAAATGGCATTCAGAATGGTTTGATTCATCTACCTATATCTTCCACTGCGGATTTATCAGGTAATGTCTGTTTTATTGTGCTAGTTTTAGACTCTAATAGAAACACCCCATTAGGCAAAAATGATCAGATAACAGGCAGGTAAGAGGACCAGTCAGAAAGTTCTCTGTACCCCTGTCTTACCCTAATATCAGTAAAAAATAGGCACTTGGCTATTCATGAACCAGATAGGGATGTCTTTTAGAAATACCAGATATGGAATTCCCAACGCTTTTCCGTAAAAAAAGATGCCTACTTATATCAGGATCTAA
The DNA here is from genome assembly GCA_033117975.1 of Parotocinclus spilosoma. Taxonomy (NCBI): domain Eukaryota; kingdom Metazoa; phylum Chordata; class Actinopteri; order Siluriformes; family Loricariidae; genus Parotocinclus; species Parotocinclus spilosoma. The sequence continues at coordinate 6,860,921 of JAVSBV010000001.1, forward strand.
CTGTTATTGGAACACCAGACTTTTAGAAGTCATGAGCTTAGAAGTTCATAAACATTTTTCCAGCCGTTCTGTCTATACTTAATCAATGTGTTTAATATAGACATGAAAGTACATTTGTTTGTGTGTTTTATTAGTTCCACTGACTGTTTGTCTGTTGTTATTACTTGGATGACGATCAGACCCAACATTACAAGAAAGTCATGTTCAACTTTTTTTTATTGCAACCTTATAAAAAATGAAAATCCTGCATGTACATAACTCCCACCACATGTATCATTATTACTTCATCAAAAAAGTCAAGGTTAGCTACTTTCACTGCAGATATGTAGCAAGTACATTGGGGCCTTGTAATGATACACTAAATTTAATGCAGCCATCTGCTAGATTTCATTTTCTAGATCTGCTAGATTTTTTGCTAATCCATGTTTGCTTTGGATGGCTGTTCATTTTTATTAGATACAGAAACGCAAATGTCATACAACTTATGAGATTTGCTGGGGATTTGCATGTCTTTTCCTGCTATAACCTCTCCAAGATGGAGTCAGGCCTGAAAATGCCATTCATAAGAAAAATAAAAATAAAAACAACGTAGAAAGAACCCAAGCAAGGTTGAAATAGACAAACACAGTTTGTTTAATGGGATTTTTAAGGTTTTACAGGTTTATATATGCATCAGCTAGAATTTTTCAGAGTTAGATATACATCATTCATTCATTCATCCATTATCTTCCGCTTAATCCACACGAGATCGCTGGTTAGCCGGTGCCCACCCGACAACTCTGACGCAAGGGCAGGAACAATCCTAGACGGGGTGCCAATCCATTGTAGGGCTCACACACACCCAGTCATGCACACAGTCACACAATAAAGGATACTTTCGAGACACCAGTTAACCTAACACACATGCCTGTGAACTGTGGGAGGAAACTGGAGTACACAGAGTAAACCCACACAGACACAGGAGGACATGAAGGATAAATAAAAGAAGCACATTTAAATTATTGATGTGAGCAAGATTTCAGAAACTAATGTTATTAAATATTAAATGCTTACTACCTCAAAGTATTAAACTAAGAAGCTGAGTATGTCGAGATATACCATAGCATCCACTATTGCTTGTAAGGAACGCTAGCCTACAGCTAACAGGCCTGAAGCTGGCTAAAGAAGTAGCGACAGCAATTAGCTTTTGCCCTGTGCTTAAATGGAACCAAATGAGAAGCTTTAATTTAATGAAGCTTTAGGTTTGGGGGACAATAATTTATTGCTGTTTTATATTGCTATAGTTTTAACTAATTGCTTTTTTTACTCTTTAATTTGTAAAACTTTATTCCTTGCTTGTTTAAAAGACCAGCATTTTTTCGTCCCTGAAATAGTCACCAATGAACTAGTCACCAATCCAGCATATGTGTACAAAACACAGCATAATCTGCCCTTTTCTTGCCTCCCCCAAATTAGAGCAGCTCAGTAGAGGCTAACCAATTAACCATTGCGAAGTTCAGGAGGACTTTAATGTTCGGGGTTAACATTTGTACCTTTCTTTCAACCTCGTTCATGTGGAATAAAAAGTCCAGCCACATTTTCCCACTCATTAAAATTTGTGTGACTTTTTATGAGATCAACTTCTAAAAAGTAAAATTAGCTCTAAAAACCCAGACTGCAATTTCCAACAGATCCAGTCACCTGTAATAGGAAGGTCTTAATGGAAAGGGCTGTGAGCCATAAACTCTATGTTATGGCTAAGGAAGAGAAGGAGCGACACTGGGAGCAGGTTGGTTGGATTAGTAGACGGACCTGCAATTATTTCACAGTAGCTGTGTTGTGCCGACCTAATCAACCCTTAGGTCATTCTGATCAACCCCCAAGAAACACAGAGTAAGAAAGGGAGGAATTGAACATTTTGACTTCTCAATAACGCCAGTTTTAGTACATGACAATTGCCCCAAACCTCTTTACTTTTCCACTATTAAATGCTATGTCAGTAAATAAAATGTAACAGCTCACCTCAAACCTTCCTTTATTCCTAATCTTGGTTTCTGTAATGACCCCCGTCTCCCCCCGTAACTTTGTGTAGATGGGACGCTCAGATAAGCCAGGCTGAAATTCCTGTCTGGGGGTTCTTGCGAGTGACCTGGGTGGCAAAAAGGAGACTCAATGAAAATCACTCAGCACTAAATTCAATACGGTGCTTTAAACTGTCTCATTGCCTTTTTCCTTTCTTCCTGTTCCCATTTTCCTTCCTTAGAACCAAAAGGTTCAAATGACCCGAAAGAAATGAAACATTTTATCCTTATCATTCATGTGCTTTCAATGGTTTGAAGCCTGACTACTGCCATGTACAAAGCCTACAAAGGAAAAACCCAGTTAATACTAATTAATGAGCAATGCGATTAGCTTTAAGAATAACATGACAAATGTGGCTTAGACAAATCCTATTTCTTAGGAAATACAAAGGGTTGGGCACAGGTCACTTTCTCAGTTATGTTTGCTCATTATATAGCAGAGTACTATTAGACACCTACTAAATGCTCCGTTTTAAATGGGGCACAGCATCTGACCCTCTGCTTGCGAATCACTTATAGGGGCACAACTGTATAGTTATACAGAGTATAAAAAAGAAACCTGTTGAACTCTAAAAATATGAATTGATTTGAAAACTAAAGTGAACCTTACTTTGATACTTACACTAAATATTGTATTAATTGCATTGATTGTGTTTATGGAAACATAAAGCCCTAGTTCTACTTTTGTTTGGGAGCTATAACCTGCACCAGCACTGTATGGCATTTAAGCTGAAAGCTCCAGTTGCTGTATCTTCTGAATTTTGAAGTCATACTGTTATAGTTGGCTAACCAAAACACACAGTGGGTACGGAAAGTATTCAGACCCGTTTAAATTTTTCACTCTTTGTTTCATTGCAGTCATTTGCTAAAATAAAAAAAGGTAATTTTATTTCTTATTAATGTACACTCAGCATCCCATCTTGACAGAAAAAACAGACATATTTAAATGTTTTGTAAATTTACTAAAAAGAAAAGCTGAAATATCACACGGTCACAAGTATTTAGACCCTTTGCTATGACACTCATATTTAACTCACAAGCTGTCCATTTCTTCTTATCTTTCTTGAGATGGTTCTAGCTGTGTTTATCTGAACTGATTGGATTTAGGATTAGGAAAGGCACACACCTGTCTATATAAAACCTCACAGTTCACAGTGCATGTCAATGCAAATGAGAATCATGAAGTTGAAGGAATTGCCCAGGAGCTTAGAGGCAGAATTGGCCAAGGTTACAAAACATTTGTGCAGCACTTAAGGACTCAAGGTTCCTAGGAGCACAGTGGCCTCCATAATCCTTAAATGAAAGAAGTTTGAGATGACCAAAACTCTTCCTAGACCTGGCTGCCCAGCCAAACTGAGCAATTGTGGGAGAAGAGCCTTGGTGAGAGAAATAAAAAAGAACACAAAGATCACTATGGCTGGGCACCAGAGATGCAGTAGGGAAATAGGAGAAAGTTCCACAAAGTCAACTATCACTGCAGCCCTCCACCTGTTTATGGCAGAGTGGCCAAGATAGCCAAAAAACACATAAAAGACTCCCAGACTATAAGAAATAAGATTCTCTGTTTTGATGAAACAAAGATTAAACTTTTTGGCATTAATTCTAAGTGGTATGTGTGGAGAAAACCAGGCACTGCTCATTACCTGCCTTATACAATCCCAACAGTGAAACATGGTGGTGGTAGCATCATGCTATGGTGGTGTTTTTCAGCTGCAAGGACAGGACGACTGGTTGCAATTGAAGGAAAGAAGAATGCGGCCAAGTACAGACATATCCTGTTAGAAAACCTCTTCCAAAGTGCTCGAGACTTCAGACTAGACCGAAGGTTTAACTTCCAACAAGACAATGACCCCAAGCACACAGCTAAAATAACAAAGGAGTGGCTTTGGGCCAACTCTGTGACCATTCTTGACTGGCCCAGCCAGAGCCCTGACCTAAACCCAAGTGAGCATCTCTGTAGAGACCTGAAAATGGCTGTCTACCAACGTTCACCATCCAACCTGACAGAACTGCAGAGGATCTGCAAGGAAGAATGGCAGAGAATCCCTAAATCAAGGTGTGAAAAACTTTTGTTGCATCATTCCTAAGAAGACTCGTGGCTGTACTAGCTCAAAAGGGAGCTTCTACTAAATACTTATGACCATGTGATAGTTCAGTTTTTCTTTTTTAATACATTTGCAAAAAAATTCTACATGTCTGTTTTTTTCTGTTAAGATGGGATGCTAAGTGTACATTAATGAGAAATAAAATGAACTTTTTTGATTTTAGCAAATGGCTACCATGAAACAAAAAGTGATCAATTTAAAGGGGTCTGAATACTTTCTGTACCCACTGTAGCTTATGAGCTATCGTTTCTGCATCGTTTTTACTTTACTTTCAAATATATCCCAATGGTTATAACTCCATGCCAAAATCAACTGGTTTGCTGCTCAGGGTTATGGAAAGAAACTGGGGCATTATGGGAAATGTTGTGCCTGTGGCATGTTCTGTAGGTGTCCCAGTAAAGTGGGTATGTTGAAGCTCCTGGCGGGTGCCTTATCCAGAGTGACTTACTACTGATCTTACAATCTAAGAATTCAATTAATTTCTCCAGGTAATATAAACAAGTAAACTAAAAAAAATATCGATAAATTGGCTTTTTTTAAACACTGTGCTTAACACATTGCTGACTGTGAAAAATATTTAAAATGTTTAATTACCTTTAATTCAAGTTCTATCTCATATAAATTAAATGAGACACTTTGTGAAGGTACCTGCCAGGTTTGTGACCTCCCAAAAGTGCATTTCTTAGAACCCTAGCGGAAAATGTATTGTAAACATAAACGGAAGCATTTTACTCAAAACCTGGCTGTTCATCAAGCTGCTTTGCTGCAATAGGAAATAGACATGTACTTCAAAATTACACTGCTCACAAAAATTTGAGGATATTTCAAAATGAATATGAAGCATTTAAAAAAGAAGCAATTGATTTTATTTCGTTAAACAAGATCATCAGAAAAGCAAAGGGAAAGTCAGATGCAAATTCAATCATCATGAATAAGTGACATATTGTGACGCATCATGACATATTCATGGGGTGAACAGAAGCATATGAAATTCACAGATCAAGGTTACTGGCAGACAACAAGGTTTAGAAATGGTGAAACAAAGATAACTGATAGATAGACAAGGTATGTCTTTTTTATTTATATAATCTATTTTGAAGCCCCATGTTTTAAGCACTGTTGTGTCTAAGTATTCTGGGACCTTTTCAGTCCCTGCCCACTTGTTGCGTTACTTTACCTTAGTTGTTCTCTTGCCTTCTATTTTACAAATTAAGCCCTGGTTCACATACAGTGGAGCTAAAGTCTAAGAACAGTAATGTGTTCATGTGGACTTATGTGGAGAAGGATTTATACTGCAGCAGTATAATGACCAAATTGGTTAAAAAAATGATTGTGCACATTAAATACATGACAAACACAGACCACAGTTAATCAGTAATTTGTACAAGTTATTCCAAAGACTTTATAGGTATTTGACAAAACAGGGATTCATTTTTTTAAAGGAGATTTATGGAAAGAGTCTTGTGAGTGAGTGAGAGGACATTTTCTGTGGATTTCATAGCCATGGGCCATTGTGGCCCAGAAGAAGTTCATTAGGAAGTGAAACCTTGAGCTTTTGACAGCACACTTTGTTTAGGAGCAAGCAACCCAACACAAATGGCATTCAATGGCACTGCACTTTCCTTTGTAAACAAAGGAGCAGAAGAAAAATGCCAAACATTTCTTAAAGAAAAGAAACTGATACAACCTCTGGGCATTTCATGTTGAGGCTATCTGCCAGGCAACTGGAGCTCAGAACAGCAGGAAAATGTATTTATTTTACTGTGAAGTGTGTTTCTGAGCAGCTTTACTGAAGTGTTCAACGTTTAAACAGTCAGGCGTAGGAATTATTCTGTCTTGACCACCAGGACAAGATATGTTTTTCATTACAACAGATGTAAATGCAAAACTAACGTATAGCCCCGTCACTTTTATGGTATGTGGCCATAAAGTATGTGATGTGCTCATATTGCCTTGCTTTCACTCTACAGTACAGCATGAATAAATCACATCAGTATTAAAAGTATTCCACTCTGCACTCTAATATAGTATTGTCCTCTATTGTACGGACCTGGTTTTGAGTATTGGCGGTACCTTCAGGCTAAGTTAAGCATCTTTTGAGGTGGTATGTCTGAGGAAGTGGAAGCCAGGCAAGGGACCTGCAACCTGCAACAGTCCACCACACAGACCTGCGACTGGCATTTTTTGGCATGTTTACTCCTGCATCCTGCACTTTTAGTATTCTGACCAGTAAAAGCTGGGTAAAAATGGATATTATATATATATATATAAATACATTTAGCAGACGTGACTTACAATAAATACAGTCTTACAATCCAAGCATGTGTGGGTCAAGGGCCTTTGTCAGGGACCCAACTGTTTCCGAGGTGGGATTTGAACCCTGGACCTTCTGGTCCATAGTTCAGTATCTTAACTACTATATACATTGACTGATATGTTCATCACTTTATTATTATGTTTACCTAACGGAAAAAATACCACATAAAAATTGTAGTCTTTTCTCACACACTTATCCCGTGTCCTTTGTGCATGTTTCTAATGCTCTCAGTCTCACGTAGTACCAACCTTTCTTCATTACAAAGTGGCATGAGTCAGTCCAGGCCTCATGGCACGAACAGCCCTGCTGTATGTTGCAAAGCAGATGACAGTTTTAATGAAGTGGTACAGGCTGCAGCTGTGTCTGCCAGCCTATAATCAAGTGGCTCATGGGCCACACTGACTCCTTTTTCCCCTCTGGGTCCCAGTTTCGGTTGACGCTGACAAAACTGAGCTGGCAGACCACTCCCCCAGCCCCCGGCCCCTGGCCTGACTCAAGCACACTTGGGAGAAAGCGTGTAACCAGTGCAGGGTGCCCAGTGACCACCAGTCAAGTATAAAAAATCCATATCTATGGACATTGGAATGAGCATGTTCACAATTAAAGCGGCCTGATCCATTCAAGGGGACTGTAAGGAGATTTGACCTCTGAGCAAAAAAAAAAAATCAGTTTATTTTTATGGGGTTATTTTAGGAATAAGGATATGCGCTAAAAAAGTATGGCCTATTTAACAGGTTTTTTGTGTTACCAGCATGAGCGGCACAAATGTAAACTCTGGGAACCTGAAACTATAACAGTCCTAAAGTGGACATGGAACTTATATTCTCTGTGTGTGATCAAGTTGAATCAAGCCTTCCATGCAGGAAGGTATGTAGGATATGAGCACAGAAAGGTTTTTTTAAAAATATTTTTTACTATATGTTCAGTTTCTATGTATTTTGTGTATGCTTCCAAAAGGCTGATATTTAGTTAAATCGCTTACTTTACGAGAAAGAGATTCCATGCTCAAAATGTGTCAGAGACGCACTTGGTACACTCAAAACATTTTATACACAATACTCGTCATGTTCCTTATATGTTTGCATGTGCCGTTTGATCTGGACAGAAAATGCTGCCAAGCAAATGCATTAGTCTCAGTGTGGTGTAAGGGACACTGCCCAAACCATCACATTTACAGTAGCATTTACATTACATTTACAGCATTTAGCAGACTCCCTTATCCAGAGCGACTTACCATTCATACAGTCTTACAATCCAAGCAATTGTGGGTTAAGGGTCTTGCTCAGGGACCCAACTGTGGCAGAGGTGGGATTTGAGCCCTGGACCTTCTGGTCCATAGTCCAGTGCCTTAACCGCTAGGCTACCACAGTTTTAAACTAGAGTTAACTATACACAGAGTTAAACTATACTGTATACTTATGTCTGTATGAGGTTCAATTCAGTTGCTCCATATGACAGAACTTTGGACAATTGGAGATAGAGCTGTGCCTCTCACTCATGGAAAGTTTTTGTTTTTTTCTGTGAGTGGTTTGTACATGATTGCACTGGACAGGTCGCGACCTGCCTGAGGGGTCTGATGGTCACTAAATGTAGCAGCAAAATCACTGGGGGCACACAGCACGAACTTGCACATGAAAATAACATAGTAATCACATAGTAATTATTTTTGCCAAGTGGCTAGGAGAAAACATATTACACTGTATAAGTAAGCATTTTTTTTCTACAAAATTACAACACTAACTCTGCAAAAGTACACCTACAAAAGTGTATTTCAGAAAATACTAGCACACCTGTAGTATGTATCTTCAGTACAGGACTCTCTGAACGTTTACAGATTAAAGCAGAAGCCTCATAGAACACAAGCTCAGGTCCATTGTGTCAAACACTGAAACACCAATCACCAGTCTAGCCAGTATTGGTGAGGTTTGGGTTGCCAGATCATGCTTGCAGCCATCTCACCACCTTTGTTCGTGGTGATTATACAACTACTAAGAAGCAATCTAAAGCATATCCCACTGTGCTTCATGGTGTTTTCCCTCACAGATCTGAGGTCAGGTGTTTCACCCCAGGCTAGATTTGGGGGAATCTGTGTATTTTTGCCTGAAGCTTGAAAGCAGGTGGTCCCTCCCCTACAGTCGTGATTAGCTTATTCAGTGGATTGCAAGGTTAGATGGTTGTTTTTTTGATTGCCTACATAGAAGTTGATACACTTCGGACCCCTTGTGTAATACATGGAGTGCAATTTGGATGCAGAAATTGTATCGACTAGCTTATTGTTCTAATACTATGTCCCCTTTGTTAAGGAAGAAATGCATATGATGTCTGTATCAGAGTGTCAGTATTAATTTAATGTAATTTATATATTATTAGCCAAATCAGTATATACCATAACACTTTAATATGTATGTCATGTTGGCGTATTAACAGGAACAGCACTGACTCACTAACTACTAGTAAGAAACAAGTTTCTGGGGATGTCGTCACCCAGGAGTGATTTAAATGCAGATGTAAATGCTTCATCATGATGTATGCTGTCATATGTAACATATGCTGAAACGTGACAAAAAGATTTCAGTTTTTTTAGGTCTGGCTTTTAAATGACAAAATGTGACATCAGTGCTGTGATGACTAATTTGAAAACCCAAACATATATATTCAGAATCAGTCTTAATTGAGGTCATATCCCTCATTTGCCTGCTCAGAGCCCACGTTGAACACATGTCCATGACAGGGCCAGCAGGGGTTGCTGTTGCAGTGCTGGGGGATGGGTGTTCCTGTTCTCAGACATAGTTGAGAGTGCCTGTTTGTGGTGTCCAAATGAGCCAGGGTCATCATGGTGGTGGGCAACCATCGTAGAGCTCCAGAATCAGTCAAATAAGAGAAAAAACACACCAATGTTTTTAGAGACTTCATTTATAATGAATAAACAAACAGGAAGTGGATAAACTGAAGTATAATGTTTAGTAAGTGACTGTGGTACTGCAGTGTGATGAAAAAAAAAATTAGCTATTCTGAAAAGGTTAAACTACCTCAGCATTTCGAATCTGAAAGTTGGAAAATGCAGTGCCAATATGACTTAAGTGGCAATGACATGATCATTTTCTTTCAAACACATCCAACTTTTGCAGGTGTCTCGAATGAGGCTTTCTGCACCAAGTGAGAGATTAAAACAACAAGAAAGCTAAGCAGTAGCTGCTCTACATAGCCAAAAATGAGTGGACACTCTTTTTAGATCACACATAGTGCTACCAAGGGCATAATATCATGTTATTTAACAGAGAGAAACAAACCCTGGCAGTGGCATATCTCTTACATTGGTTGCCAGCTTTTCAAGAAGTCCTAACTTTTATACTTTTAACAATTGCTCAAGTCCACTCTACTGTGAAGCAACAAGATCGCAACTTATAAACAACAGGCCCTACAGGCTCAATGATGCATACCTCTACCTCATACTCACTACTGAGTTCCAAAACTCTTCTTTAGCAAACAAACTATTTGTCAAGTGCTTCACAGATTTGGTTTCCTTGGCTGAGCATCTACACAAGCCTATGGTCACCACACACAATAGGGCTAGGGTGATGTAAAAGTTGGGTCTCTAGGAGAGAAGAAACCTACTCTCGTGAATAAACCATGAATGTCTGGATTTGGCATATATCAGGAAATTGCTATCTGCAATAATGTACAGTAGCATTAATAAAGTTTGGTGAAGAATAAATACTTGATACCTTAGTTCCAGTGAAGTGAATCTTAATGTTAAAGCAAACAATGGCATATTAGATGGCTGCATTCAACTTTCCTTACAATTCCAAAAGCTCTCAGCTTCAGTTTCCAACTTCTTTTCCTCCTGTTGTGGTGGCAACTGAGACGGTCAGCCCATGATGCTCTAACCTTAACCACCAATCCCAGCTCCACCTTAAAGGCAAACTGTAAGACATAATGCTCGGACCCTCCCTTGGATTTCCATCTGTATAGATAGACCTGACACAGCTCAGGCAAGAGAAACCCATCCTTGTGAGATTCTCAAACCATGGACACCAAGGACAGCAGAGGAACCAAGATTGACTGGTAAACAGGGAGCTTTGTCTGATGACTAAGGTCCTGCTTTACCTCCACATAATAATACAATGACAACTGCTACTATTGACCAAGTATGTTTGCCAATCTCACTCTCTCTTTTTCCATCACTCATGAACAATTTCCTGAGGTACCTGAATTTTGCACCCTACTCTTTTCTGGGAGAGCACCATGGTTTTAGACTTGATGGTGTAGATTGTCAAACCAGCTGCTTCACACTAGGCAGCGAAACACTCAAGTGTGTGATGATGGTTCGCGTGACAACCATAAAGAAATAATTTGCTGAATTTGGTTTGGGGAAAGCGCAAGCATTAACCTCAACCTTGAAAACACCCAACACCTCTAGTGTAAATTGGAACTCTAACTCTGAGTCAGGCTTTAAATCTTAACATTGATGGCTGATCTGACTAATGTTTTTTATGGGTGAATGGAAACAAATCACAACAGTTACAGATCTTTTATGTGTGTTCTAGCAGCAAATGGGAATTTTTAATGCACAAGGAATTCAACAACCATATGTATGTGAGGTTTGGGTGTCCACATACTTGTGGCCATGTGAATGTTATTCTTGATCAATATGAATTATTTTTCAGACACATTTGCCGACAAATTCCACAGTGTCGACCACAAATGTAATTTGACTTACATGAATAAATCAGATAGGTCAGTTTATTTTTGTGGTTTAGAAGCCATTAAGTTTTATGGGACAAACGTATACTCTACATGTAATGGTGCTATTGCACACAACTAATTATGTTGGTCACCATCCAGAATAATGTAGTCCATTAAACTTAATGTTAAAACATTTCCAAACATGTCAGTTCATTCCGTAGCACTGGAGGCTTGATAACTATATATGAGCTACACCATATTATGACATATCATAAATTAGGATAAAGACTTTAATCACTTTAAATGGCTGTCTGCAGCCAGTAGTAGAATCGGGGGTGAAAAGGTCTGTCCTGAGTGCAAAATATATTAAGAAACCTAACACAGTGTTCATTTTGTGCTTATATGTGTTGATTTCTAATTCCAAGACCAGGAGGCAACATATGGGAGTACTAGCTCCCAGAGGTGGGTATAAATGTTCTACAGTTCTAGCTCCAGCAAGCACTGATAGTAATGGATATTTTACTAAATAAGGGCAGATCCTTGATAAGGGCAGATCCCATGTTAAACAAAGAAATTAAAGCTAAAAAAGGCTGGATATTACAACAAGACAATTATTCACAATCTGATAAAATCAGATTTAAACTTAGAGAACCAGCAGAAACGAAGACTTCAGTTATGACCTTCAGATACCCCAGGTTTGACCAAATATTTATGCTGATAAGAATAAGAACATCCTGATGTCATAAGAATATTTCTAAACCAGGAGCAAGCTTGTAAGTTTTTGTAGACTGCCCTTTCTGTAGATATTTTTCCCTGTAATGCGAGGGTTTTACTTTAAATACTTGATTAATGCAAAGTTCTATATACTTATATTTATATCGTTATATTGTTATATAATCTATAAATATATCCATTCAGATCAATATTTTTGGATACACACTTACCAGCCACTTCATTGGGTACACATGTTCAACATGCTCTTAAATGCAAATCGAATCGGCCAATGACATGGCAGCAACACAATACATTTAGATTTGTAGACATGGTCAAGACGACCTACTGAAGTTCAAACCAGGCATCAGCCTGGGGAAAAATGTGATTTCATTGACTTTGAACATGGCATGGTGCTAGACAGGTTGGTCTGAGTATTTCAAAAACTGCTGATCTACTGATCTTACACACACTTTCAATTCTAGGATTTGTAGAGAATGGTCTGAAAAAGAGAAAATATCCAGCCCGTGGAGGCCCTCTGGCAGAATGTCTTGCTGACCTCCGATGAGGTCAGAGGAGAATGGTCAGTCTGAAAGAAATTCAAATAACCACTTTTTGCAGCTGAGGTATGCAGAAGAGCTTCTTTGAACACACAATATGCCAAACCTTGAAACAGGTGGCCTACAATTCGCACAGGTTCACCAGCATTACAGCAGAAGTTTGGAAAAATGTTGCCTGGTCTGATGAATCTTGATTTCTGCTACAGCATTTGGGTGGTAAAGCCTAAATTTGGCATAAACAACATGAAAGCATGGATCCATCCTGCCTTGTATACATTTGTTTAAACACCACATCCTACCTGGGTATTTCTGCTGACCATGGGACTGTGGTAGCCTAGTGGTTAAGGTACTGGCCTCTGGACCAGAATCCCACCTCTGCAAAGCTGCCACAGTTGGGCCCTTGAGCAAGGCCCTAAAATTGTAAAAGTTAGATGAGTTAAAGTTGGATTGTAAAAGTGGATAAGGGCGTCTGCTAAATGCCGTAAATGTAAATGTTCATCCACAGTGTACTCATTTTTGACATCATGGATGTGCAGACGACAAATCTGGAGCTAGTGCTTGCAAACAAAATCTGTTTCCAGCACCTTGTTGAATTCATGACATGCCCCAAGTTTGGCATATTTCCTCTGGGTACTCCGGTTTCTTACCAAATACTTTCCACCAGTCTGCTGGAAGACTGCCTTCTCTAATTACATTTAGAGTGAGTTTGATGCCCTTATGATGTACTGACACACATTGTTTTCAAAAGGGTAACCAATATGAACCATGACAATATAGAAAGCTTTGGTGGTCACAGTTCACCTACTTTACCTACCTTTCTGTTTCCCAGTCATGGTCATGGGGCATCCATTACCTATCCTGACAGAACCCCAACACAATCCCTTAGGCACAGTTATTCACTGAATTCACACCCAAATTGAGCAGAAAGCACCTCGAGAACTTGATTCCAGGTCCCAGTAGTGGTTTGCTAGAGTATTAGACTGCTGCCAGATTTACGCTTTATTTATTGGATTTGTATCAGTTATCAAGTTGCTCTCGACACCCGCAGTCTCAGTAGGGTCTTAGTGCAGCTATAATGAGGTAATTGGACTAAGAAGGTGTAAAGCAGAATCTAGAGTATATGCTCCCTCTGTAACCTTTAAAACTTGCATGTTGCAAGTGCTCAGGCAGATGTTGGGCTGTGGAAATAAAGCTAAGAAATTATGACATTTCACATCCTCATAAATGAATAGCTTTACACCAGGCTTTCACGTTATCTGTTGTATCTGCGGCTAGTATGAGGTCACATGGCTGATCTTGGCTGGGAAGCTGCAAGCAGCAGGGAGGCAGCAGTTTTTGAGCAGCGCTCACTCATCGTGTGTGATGCATGCAGCTGACGAGGCACTCTGTCTCTCCAATTCCTCACGGACCCACACCTATTTCCACATTGGTACCTCGCTGTTTAAAAAGACGGTGTGAATTTTATTGAACATGAAACAACATGGGCATCTCGCCATTAAGCCGGCTGGAGCCAGAATTCATAGTGATGTCAATGGGGGGAAAATCTATGGGCTCAGGAGATGACGTGTTCTGAGAAATTAGAGAGGTCATGTTGGAGATGGCGAGTGTGCTTACCTAAAAACTTTCCTTTTTAATGTACATGTTATGTGTATGGTGGCAGAAAGGGCACTGCCATTCCCCCATCCGTGCAAGATGGCGTAATGGGAACGGCCAGCTGCATTGGTAATTACAGCAGTGACGAGGACGACGGCGGCTGTTTTTCTTCTGGGAGGCATGCGGCTGAACTGATTTTTCATTTACATGCTTTAAGTGAGATGAAGGAGCCCTACAAATGGGTTTGAGTCGTACATTAGTGAGAGTGGATCCATGCTATTTGTCAAGTGTCGCTCTTTGCCATCGCCAAATTGTTTGAATGTTCCTACTTGCTCTCTTTCTATTAAAGTTACACTCATTGAGCCGATACAAATGACTCCTACCTTTGACCGTACAAGAGTCATTTCCGCATCGATTAATCAAAACAGATTCCATGACCAGTACATAAATATTAACATATCCACATAGCACTGATGGTGTGACGTCTGTTTCGTAAAAACACCCCTTTAAAAAAAAAAGGGTGCAAATCGTCTCGCTCAATTCAAGCCCATTTAGTGTCACATGAACCGTAACGGGAACGTCGGCCCAAAAGAAGCTCGTTTTTTTCACTGAGTGAACCTGCAGACAACTTCTCTCTCTGTACCAGTGAAATGAGAAAGTTACTTGGCTTTGACTTCTAAAACCTTCCACTAATGACATTAGGGCTATGAGCACTTTAGCCCCTGTGCTGCCAAATTGGAAGGAGGAGAGTAGTGGAGCGTTTGAATGTAAGCAGATGGCACTGTTTTACTCTGCACCAGGCCATCTGGAGTTTGCTTAAACTGATGACTTCATAATCAAACACCGGCTCTCCTGCCAAACATGGCACCAACCACACACACATACATTGTAGCAATTTTTTGGGTTCAACCACACAGCCTCATACAGGTCCCATGCCCACAGAGCTCTTGTTATAAAATGAAATCATCAGAATTGTATTTGGGCCTACATGGGCCTTCTGGACAATGGTAGTAGACAGTATTAAGTGAAGCAAATTAAGTTTTGGCGCTATCGCCGTTCTCTAACACACTGTAAGGCATGGATATTCAATTAGTTCAAAGCGACTGCCAGATTGCAAAAACAATACCATGCAAAGAGCCAAAGATAGCGTGTTCCTTCAGAATTGTATTTACCTTCACCACTGCAAAGGGGTTAAAATAATTGTAACTGTATAACACGGAAACGGGAGAATACAGCACTGCATTTACAGCCATGTAAAAGTCTGTAAAGACATAAACCAGGTCTTAATTCACAAGGTAGCTTTTACCGCTTAGACCACCTCATCTTATATAGGCCATCATTACATTTGTTGTTTTAGCAATGGTATACAGTAATGACCGTATTAGCCTAGAACCTTAACTGTGGTCGCCTAGCAGTTAAGGTACTGGACTCTGGACCTGATGGTCCTGGGTTCAAAAGCCACCACTGCCAAGCTGCCACGGTTAAATCCTTAAGAAAGGGGATATCTTGGCATTTTACACTGTTCCCTTTCCAAATAGACCAATCTTGATCAAGCTCCTATTGAATGTGGAAGTGGCATCCTGGTGAAGCTGCCAGATGTTGCTTTTGCTCAAGTGTAAGGGGTGGTCGCACAAAATAAGCTTTTTTGACAAAAACAATACAAATATATAGAAATATCGCATGGCTGCAGTACTTAGCAAACAGTTATGTCTCAAGCAGATATGTAAATGATTACAGGTGGGTGTTGACAAGCAAGGAAAGCAAAAGTCTCTGATACTGGTCCTCAGCTTATGACATTCCACCATTCCATAATAACTGCTAAGTGCTGTTTTTATGTTTGTCTTTTTTATAGATTGATATGGAATGACTGCAAAGTATCAGATGGGCAAAAGTCTTAAATATGGTAGATACTGGTGTGGTAGAAATATGGTAAGCCTGACAAGTACCAGGTAGATGTTTCTAAGTACCTTGTAACCACTACCGGAAATCTGTCATGCCCCTTCATAACTGTGATGTGTTTACAAAACGGCCCAAAACACAGCCAGCAGATCCACCCCTTAGGACATTTCGAACCAACAGTATATACTGTCATACTGCCCAAACCTATTTGAAAGTAAGACTGATGCCCCTGTAGCATGTAATTACCTGAGCAGTAGTGTTTGCAAAAAAGGCCTAAATACAGTCGGTAACATTACGTTATTTGAAATGTCCTATTCATCATGTATTGCTTTTTCCTCACAGGTGCTCTGCTCAAAAGCATATAGACGGAATGTAAAATCCATAGCGTGACACAGAAGGGTCACTATTGTTTTTATTTCAAGTGACTCTGTCAAACTTAAAAATGAGCCCGCTTTGTGTTGCTCTGCCTCTCTTTGTGGTGTGTGTTTATATAAGTATTTCTGTCAAAACATGGAAAAAAGATAGATGTGGCTAATTAAAAGAACATTTCAGTGGTAGTAAGTGTGACGGATCCCTATATGTGAGGTCCACGGCCAAGCCACAGTTTTCTTTCACAAGCCCATATGCAAATACAAAGATATAACATGCACAAACGATAATCAGCATTAGAATGCATTGTCAAAATTAACAGACAATATTAATACCATGGGGAATACCACTGCATTTAGTCTGGACACAAGCATTTTTGAATATTGTTCACACCATTAATGTCTAAGATTAGTATGAAAATACTTTTAAGTACCTACCTATACTAATAGTACTTTTAGTACTTCTACTGTAATAGGGCTATTTTGAATTTGGCACTTTCACTTTGTGGGTTTCCTCCCACATCATTAAAGTGGAGATTTTCCTTCCAGAAATCACAGTGCGCTGTATGGCTGGGTAAATGCCGCTGCTGCAGTGCCGGGGTATATTGTGGGCTGGTGTATTGGACCGGCTGAGTGCCAAATAGGTGAACTGGCTTCTTTAAATTACCCCTTGATATGAGTGAGTGTGATACATAGTACTGTGCAAAAGTGTTAGGCCACTTTTAGATTTGTTGTTTTAACAATTTAAATCTTGAATTTGTCACAGCATAATACTCGTTTCCAATGATCTTTATTACAGACATTGTGAGCATTAGCGTATCTCAGCCACCCTATTTGCTTCTGAAAGAAGTGATTTATTAGCTGCTACCCTTCCAAAAATACCATTCATGGTCAAGCTTCTTCGAACTGTTAAAGGCCTTTTCATCCTGAAGCATCTGCACAATGCTGCTGTTGCTCAAGTGTAAATGGAGGTCACAGTAAATACTTGCCACTTGTAGCCTACAATATTTTTTTAATCCTGCATAGAAATGTCCTGAGTTTTCTGGTTGTATTCTAATAAAGAGCCTGAGAAATAATTAAATATGTCATTTATAGTATAGTGTAGATATCCAATCTAATGACTTTTGCACAGTACTGTATAAGTGTGAGATACGTGCAGTTAATTTAGTTAAAAGAATGAAGGATATCTCAGAACTAGAAAAGTATGTTATTACATTTGGAACGACAGAAAATATCCTTAAGTTGAAGCAGGTACATATGAGGCACATTGTCTGACCAAAGAAATTACTCAATCCCAAAAATATCAACTTGTGGAATTGTTTAAAGGCATGGGGCTTACCATAGAGTACTCAATATTCCAGTATGGTGCTTGCCATAGGCAGTGTTGGGGAAGTTAGTCAAAAACAGTATTACATTATACATTACTATTTATTTTTTACATTATACCTGTACATACATTACATTACATTACATTACATACATTACATTACATTATACATTTATTACATTAATAAAATTGTAATGGGATTACTTTACTCATTACTTTCTGGAAAATGTAATCTCATTCCTCATTACAATACTTTTAAGTTACTTTTTAAAATTTATGTGAATTAAAGTATACTCTAGAATATAATAATATAATCTGGAAAGTACAAACAAAATATAGACTGTAGGATTTATGTTTTATTTTGGTTAATTAAGGAACCAAATTTAGCAGCAGGTGCAGTACTAAACATTTATAAAATGAATTTAACTATTATTAAAGCTCTCTGTACAAGTACACATTTTAAACAACAGAACACTATGGTCCAATAAAATTTTTCTTTTGGCTTGGACATAACTTAAACTTTACAGTACTGTTTTTCTTTCTGCATTCAGCAAATTCAAGATAGTGAGAATACATCCACTTGTGGAAACAGCCTGCCTTATCCTCTGCCATCGTAGCTACACTGTGTTTGCACTGCACCAGTGCTGCCAACTCCACAGCATAGAAAGTTAGCTATAGGCTTACCTAAAAGTTGCTAGAAGTCACTAAATGACGTCATCAATTTGCAGAAGGGTACATTTGCGTTTAAGAGAGGAATAACATTGTGGGAGAGACAGAAAGTGAGTAAAAAACACCCTAAACATGTTTAGAACTACACATGAAATTCTTGTATTGATTCTTGGTTTGTTATTGGTGTGGATCTCCTGCTCTGATTGCAGTTACTGTACTGTGAGAGTAGTGCTTTGGGACTGGGGAGGGGCTCGTTGAGGACAGTAAGTGCAAAACGATATGCACATTCACGTCCGAGTCTCCAAAAGTCGCCAGCAAAACCAGAAAAAGATTAACATACGTTTTTATTAAGTTAGTAATTGTAATGTGATTACAAAATATTTAACAGTAATGCTTTACATTACTGCATTACAGAAAAAAGTAATCAGATGACTGTAATGTGTTACTTTGTACTGCCTTACCCCAAACACTGGCCATAGGCATGGTACCAATATACATGGTTGCAAAAGTAGCTTTGAAAAAGGCATGTAAAGAGTCAGTTTACCAGCCAGGAGCAACATGGGCAAGGTAAAACTTTCTGATGTATATAAGGAAAAAATCTAAAAGGCACCAGTCATAAACAAGAACCCAAATGCTGAACCCATTCTCTGGTTACGACCAGGCATCTTATCTGCTTATGCTACAATAAGTACTTATTGCTAAAGAATATTTGGTTTGATTTAGTTATCAGTTTATTTACTTAAGTTTTTCATCTGGATTTTAAACTGTACTTAAAACTCAAAATATGTTCTTGTAAGGTCTGAGATTAGACCAGCAAGGCCTATTTAATAACTTTACTGCAAATTCATACTGAACTCTTACTTGTTGCACTTACAAAAACATTCATGGTATGGTTGTCCATACTAAAACCTGTAGGCCATATATACATGTAATATAAGAGTATTAAATGGGATAGCTCTTTTTACTTTACTGTTTAATGCCCCCTCCTAACACTGAAATGAAATTTCATGTGTTTCAAATGTTGTGGGTCCGGAGTGTGTAAACCAGCATTGCCTCCGGCTACAGACGTGCAGTGTATTGTTAGGAAAATGTGCTTATGTTCCTCACCAAATTAAAACAGAAGACGGTGCAATTGCTTTATACACATTTTCAGCACAGAGTGGAAAATGTGTTGCAGAAGGAGGCCCCTTGCATCATGACTGGTAGGAGCATTGGACTAAAACACCAAGCCACACACCTGCTGCCCCTTCACACAGCAAGTGTGTGCGAGTGTGCGTTTGCACGTGTTGAGTGTGATTCCCTCCTCTGCGTCAAAACGGCGCTCTCCAGCTGATGGCAATTAAACAGTAAACTGGAAATAATGACCATTCATTTAGTTGTACATAAATTGTTCAGAACGCGGTTCCAGGGAGAAGTTCGTTACCTCAGTAACAAGCGGGTGGATATTAATCTCTCTGGCCACGGCGCTGCCATTAACCTCTTCCTTTCTGAATTTCCCTCTTGCTCTTGTTCTTTTTTGTGCAGCACTCTCATGTGGAAAAACAGGCCAAGTCCAAGAAATCCCAAGCTTCACTATTAATCAGGCACTCCACTGCAAAGTGTGCTGGGTTTTCTCAAGTTGGGCAGGAAAGAAGACTTTTGAAGGGCAGCTTTAAAAGTTGTGTTTTCTCTTTTTTATAATTTGCCTCTGTTAACCATCAGGAATTGGACAAGTGTTAGACAGGAGCCTGGCATTATTCCACTCCTTTTTCAAATTCACCCCTCTTTCTTCCTGAACAAGACAGTTCGTAGTTAAAGAATCAGACACACAGTGGTTGATCTAAGATCAGTCTGAACTAGTCTGTGAGAAAGTGTCCTGGACCGATGTGGTAATCTCCCCTGAGCTCTGATCAGCTAGCAGGACCACAGTGCTGCTTGTGCTGTCCCCCTTACTGACAGCAATAAATGAAAACAAGGCAGCCTAAAAAGACAAAAGAAAGCAGGAATTTAAGTGAAGAGAAGCTTAAAAGAAAGATGGTCCTACAGGGACTTCAAAACCCTTTGCTCCATCTGTTGTCTATTATGATCCTTTAGAATTAGAGTCTCTAGGGGAATGTTATCAAAATGACTTTAACCCAAGAGCTTAGGCCGGTATTTCCAGTGAACTCACTAGTAAAACTGCTGATTATGTATCAGTTTGGCATTTCTTTTATTGGTGCTCTTATGATGGGGTTACATTCTGATAAAGCCATCATAAAGTGATTGTATTGCAAACCAAGGAGTTTAATATACACAGTGCATCCGGAAAGCATTAACAGCGCTTTACTTTTTCCACATTTTGTTACGTTACAGCCTTACTCCAAATTGTATTAAATTAATCTTTTTCCCCAAACTTCTACACAAAATACCCCATTATGACCATGTGAAAAAAAGTTTTCTTGAGAGTTTAGAAAATGTATTAAAATTAAAAAACAAAGAAATCATATTTACATAAGTATTCACAGCCTTTGCTTAATACTTTGTAGA
>JAVSBV010000001.1:6892287-6910479 GCA_033117975.1 Parotocinclus spilosoma
GCACGTCCCGTCTTGTAACATAGGGCATGTTCGTTTAATCGGACCAGCCGGTTATTAGGACCAAAACGATCGCTTCCTGATGTGGTCCCATAAACCGGAATCGACTGTATTTAATTTTGAACTCATTCATATTTCACTAGGCCTGGGCATCCATGACAGCTTGCAATTTTTTTCTTACATTGGATCGTTGAAATTGGGATTATGACC
The DNA here is from genome assembly GCA_033117975.1 of Parotocinclus spilosoma. Classification (NCBI taxonomy): domain Eukaryota; kingdom Metazoa; phylum Chordata; class Actinopteri; order Siluriformes; family Loricariidae; genus Parotocinclus; species Parotocinclus spilosoma. Next base: position 6,892,495 of record JAVSBV010000001.1, read on the forward strand.
AAGTCTGCTGTGTTCTAAAACATTTCTGAATCTTATCTAGACTGAACTGAACGGCGTGACCCATATACATCCTGAAACTGCGACGAACCCGCCACCATGCTATGCCTGGGTCTAGCTGGAAGTGGGCAGAAAGGTTATGACACTTCGGTACTACAGATAAATCATGAGGTGCAGTCTGGGAGTGTGGGGCTGGGCCATGACGCCTCTCGCTGTGCCGTGCTGAATTATTATACACTTTACCTTATCAGGGCTGAGCCAGGGTGCTTACGGGCTTCCATTTATGAAATGAATATACCATGAGGCTGAGATTATCCCGATGAAATGACCTATTGTGTACTGTAAAGCGCCCCGTGGTGGAAAGATGACAGGGGTAAAAAATGTCATACTGTACAGCAGATTCGGTACGATGGGAACTCGGAGATAGATGTGCACATTATGGTGACCTTAATATTTGTACTGAAAAGGGGCTCGTGGCGACATAGACACCAAAGTGACAATAATGGAAAATCTGCAGAGCTCCAAAATGATGTACTTTACTAAAGTACTTGTAAGTCCAGAATCTGTTTGATACTAAAATACTCACACAGGACGTAATGAAATACTTTATAATTCAGTTAAGTTCAACCTACTCTTCGTTTCTACTTATCAACACAATACAATGGAGTACGAAACTTACTCTGAGCCTCCATGTGAAGACAGATCTCACATGTTGGAAGCTCATGATTGGCCCCTAAAAAATGCTAATTCCATACACTGATATGACTAATCACGTGCTAAAGGCTGATTCAGGCCCTATGTGTGAATGTCATAAAAGTTAGGCTGGGAGAGGAGTGTAAATGGATCCCTCATCACACTTCCAAGGGGCGTGAATCGCCCTCTTGCCAAAAAGTGGGTGGAGTTCCAAAGTTTCTGCCTATAAAGGGGGATTCCAACAGATGGGAGGCAGAGAGCACCCCACACCCACAACTTCAAGCAATACTTTCACACTTTCTTGGCTGAGGATCAACACAAGGCCTGCTGTCTCAGGCATCTTCACAATGCCATCAAACCTCCTCACACCCTTCCTCGAGTTGGATGATGAATTTAGCAAGGTGAGCGGTCAATTCTATTTCTTGTAAAAACTGACTAAACTGGTTGGAGTTTGTACAAAAAGTCCTAATGCTTATGTATGTGTGTCATTTTTTGTGAGCAGTGTACTTTAATGAGATGTCACTAACAAAAGTGGCTCACTTAAGGAGCAGGCATTTGTAATTTAAACCAAGATTTCCGGCTTTGCTGAAGCACCGGAGCTAGGTGTTGATTCAGAGCCCTGGGTCAATTTGACCCGCGCGTTGCCATGTTGAGAATTTTCAAGCATTTAAAATTATTTAAGGATATGATTGGGATGAAATTGCTTTGGGTTTAAAGGGTGAGCATGATATATTAGAAGAGGTCTTCATCATTTAACCATGAAGTTAGCAAAGTTGTGATTACTGGGTTTAAAAGATGACCCCCTCTGTCAGCATGCACTCACTTGGCTGTTTTTGTTTTAAACTGATAAAGTGGTTGGTGTGGTGTCCAAAGTTGGCAAAATTTCAGCCCTTTAGCTGGCATTATAAAAAACTATTTTGAATTGGCTTGGTTTAAAATGGTTAAACTTAATTAACTTGTCAAAAAAGCTAATAACTTTGGTGCACTAGCATTTTCAACATGATTTATCAAGATTCTAAGTTATAAAACATAGATTTCATTGACCAGATTTTTACCGATACAATTAGCCAATTCTCTGAACACTTTGTTTGATCATTTTTTTAGTTGAGATGAAAATCTGCACCTTCACAAGCCCTTTCCCATGCTTTAAAAAGCTTTGGCGCCCTCACCTGTAACGTAGAATTAAGAGAAGCTGATCGTAAAATCTGGCAACTTGTGCAGTATCTCCGGTAAGATTCGTATTCTATAAGGAGGTTATTGGAATCCTTGGAAATGTAATGTTTAAAATGTTAATATCTGGCAACCTCCCTGGCAGCTCCCAAATCTGGCAACCTTCTTATTATTGATAATAACAGAGAAAGGGTACGAATGCATAAACAAGTCAAAATCTGACAAGTTGTGAAAAAGCTTCATGCTTATTTTCTCTTGTTTGGACAGTCTTTTCAGAGTTTGGAGGTGCAAGATGGCTCGCGGCGAGCTGTCGGGTTCCAGCGCAGACACTCCTTATGTCCAGTCACGCTTCCCAATTCCAAATTCAATATTGGCGGAGGCAGTGGGGACACGACGGAAGACCTGTGGTCCATCACCAGCATCACTAACCAGCCGTGGAGCCGCGAGCAGCTCCCACTGTCAGCCCTGCAGCGCATCCCGTTTCGAGCAGACCGATCTATCAGCATGATAGAAGGACATGTGAGTGAATCCCCTCTTCCTCCCCCACCCGGTCTGAGCCTACCTCCGTCCTCCCCGAGGGCAGTGACCCCAGTGTCGGTGTCTGTGGCCACGGTCTCGGCACGCTACAAGACAGAGTTGTGCCGCACTTATGAGGAAAGCGGGGCCTGCAAGTACGGCGCAAAGTGTCAGTTTGCCCACGGCACGGAGGAGCTGCGTGGCTTGAGCAGGCACCCCAAATACAAAACGGAGCCGTGCCGCACCTTCCACACAGTGGGCTTCTGTCCGTACGGTGCACGCTGCCACTTCATCCACAACGCTGACGAGCAGCAGCAGCAGCACCGCCAGACCACCAGAGAGCGTCCACGCCTGTTGCGCCAGAGCGTCAGCTTCGCCGGCTTTTCTTCGCGCCCAGCCCTGCCCACTTTCCAAGCCTTACCCGATCCTCTGGCCTTCACCAGGGCCGCCTCGGTGTCCCCACCACCGTCATCCTCTGCTTCCTGCAGCCCCGATCTCCCATCCCCCGCACTGTTCTCTGAACCGGGAGTCCTGAAACCTGGCTTCGGGTTTTCGGCAGATTTGAGCGCGCTCGCGTTTGCCGGGCGGCTGGCGGCCCTTCAGCGCAGCTCTTCCACGGACTCTCTGTCCGATCATGACGGCTACTCGAGCTCCGGAAGCCTGAGCGGCTGCGACTCGCCTGAGGGGGAAGGCAATCGGCGCTTGCCTATCTTCAGTCGCCTGTCCATCTCAGACGATTGAACGAACTCCCTGTGCATAACATAATGCTAAATTAAAAGCCTTAAACACACATCAGTACGGGACTCGGGATAACCTACACAGCAAACATCTGACCTGTAATTTATCCCATGAATTAACCCCGGGTGTGGTGTGGGTCACACCCTATTTACTATCCAATATGTATATATTGTAGTTACTATTTGAATATTTTACATACTCCATGAGTATGATTGATTGAAGCTAAAATATCAGACGCACCCTTGCTCACTATAGCCTATGTAGGGAGCCTACTTAGACCATTTCTTAAATATTCTTTAAATATTCAAAATCATACACACTATCCTACCAGCATAGAGCTCACTTTGTCTCAGTTTGGGGCGTTTTTTTATATTTTATAGGTCTGCAGGTCATAGGATATTCAGATATTTCCCCTAAAAACCCACAATGCACTGCGGCAGATGCTGCGTTGCCTTTATTGAACATCTGTAATATGGCCTGTTGGGACTAGGGATACAAATCTGGCACAATTTGAAAGCGTTAAGTTGTGTTTATGAAATAGTACCATTCCCAGCAAAATTCCAAAGTGCATTATGGGTATTCTATACTATGCAGGGTATGTGGTTATTGGGATGCATGGCTACAAACCAGGAAAACAAAAATATATGTGTTATATAGTGGAGGGGTTTATATGTATATATTGTAATTAGCAGCAGAATTATTGACCTTGATCAAATGTTTATTGTAAACTCTTAAGTGCGTCCCTTTAGGTGTCCGTTCAACACTATTGCTTTTTGCTCTGTGCTAATGTATACTGTTGTATATCAGTTTGAACCTGTCCTGGGTACTTCACCCTAGTCACACACAATAGGGGTCTCATAGGTGCAAAGGAAAGTTCTGGGAACCTTTCTGTACTCTTTTCGATACTGGAGTGTATAGGTGTGGGTGTAGCGATGTTACAGATGAGTACTGGCCACTGTTACGTTGTGAAACACGCACACATCTGTAGTTTAACCAAAGCAAGTCTAGTCTGTAGTAGCTGTAGGTCGACCCTTAACCTTGAGCCCAGACATGTACTGTAAACAAAGTGTAGCCTTTAGTGAAGGCATTTTATGATGAACATAGTCGACGTAGTTTGACCACGCTTCTCTTTGTGAACCTATTTATTGCTATTTTTTACCGTGTTATACTGTGCTTGTGTTTTTTTTTATGCAGTTTGAAACAGCGAGTACATGCATGATGCATTTGCTTTGTTCGAGCTTGTTCCCAGCTTTAAGTGAGACCAGCAGTACTGACTCTGAATGTAAAGAACCCTCAGGACGGCTGATTATCAAGCTCACTGAGAACAGTGTTTGGGCTCGATCAGTGCAGACGTGTGTACGGTCGCGTGCACGGGTGTGGTGGCATCATGACAATGTATGAAGAAGGAGTGCTACCCTGTTATAGTCTCTTTAAAGTTTGCAATGTCTACATCCATGAGAAAGAGCATCCTTGGCGATTAGAAGCTTCTACCGTGGTGAATCCATTGCAAAAAAAATGCTACGTCTTCCACTTTTAGCTGCCTTTGCCTTTTGTTAACTTAAACCTATTTATTTTTGTTTTGTGATGCGAGAAGAAACGTGCTATGATTTTTGTACTGTCTTGTTTTATATCTAATTTAAACGGACTGTTTACATTCCTTGGGGTCGTGAGGGCTGCTCATCGTAATATATTGTCTATTGTTTGAAATAAACTTCTTAAAACTTCACTTTCTTAGCCTCTCAGTTTGCCTTTGCTATGCAAAATGAGTATATATTCATTTGTTTGGGGTTCATATTGATATTGCTTAAACTAGTGCCTTTAGATTTCCATTTATAAAGAGCTTAATGTCCAGAATGCTTTCCCTCATTATGGGGAAATTCCTAAATATGCTGTCATTTTGGCAATACTTGTAAATAAATATTTGCAGTGGATCTAGATAAAAGCAACATCATTTGTCTTGGTGAACAGATATAAGTAAAAAAGTAAGCAAAAAAAAAGCATCTTGTTTATGAATATCAGGGTTGAGAAGGAAGGGTCTGGAGCGTAATCTAAACCCTTGGCCTGGACAGGGACCTGTCCTTGGCAGGTTACCATAAGCGCACAGCCCAATCTTCATGTTTCAAGTCGCACCTGTGACCTTTAACAAGCTTTGTTCTCTACACTAAACTTCACTTTGTTCGATCCAGGCTCTGTATGTAGTTTATTTCAGGTCAGATCGGAACCACTCGGCAGCTGGACAAACTCTAAACTGAACGAACAGATGAGGTCCTTTGTGTGTAGTCTCACCCTTTGTTCCTCCTCATTGTGCGAAGCTACACCAAGAAACGTCCTACTGTCACCCCTGCACAGACCATCATTCGGGCCCTTTCTGTGGCCATTTGCAGGGGTCAGGCGTCGTAAACAAAACCGAGGGCCACCTCTCCCCCATGGCTCCTTTGTAAGGAAACACTGTCTTTTTTAACAACATCTGTATGCTAATGAAGCGACAGAAGGGAAAGCCGATCTGCAAGTCTAATAGAGGGTGCTGGGTCTTCAGATCAGATAAGACAAGAGTGTTAAGTATGATGTATTAGAATAGAGAAACCACACGATAAGCAGTCAGACAGAAGTTCATCATTAGGTTTATTGTAGCGCTTTATACAGCACACAACACAGCATATTGTGCTAAGAAAAAAAAGGGAAAGCACTCTTGATACTCTGGCACATCCTTTCCCTTTTGGCCGATTGTATTTTATGGCTTTCACATGCTCTGTACCTTTGTCTTATAAACATACCAAAAGTCTTATGTCTTTACCCAAACACATATCCTAAATACAAACTACACTATATGGCCCCTGTCTGTGGTCACCCAAAAAACATTGTTGAGCTTCTACTAGATTTTGGAACACACCTATAATGTTGTCTTTTGCCAAAGGTAACAGGACAGCAAGTGGATGAACTGACTTGTTGGAAATGGGAAGTTATAATTTTGTCATATCAAGAGTCACTGGGGTATCAGTGCAACCCACTCTAGTGTTACTGCTTGTCTATGGAGAAACCAAAAATGGTCAAACTCATTTATGGTGATTGAGTAGCAAGTGACATATCAACAGGTTGAACAGAAGCATGTCAAACTGGACCAGAGTGCCCCCACATTGACTGTTCAGTAGGGTGTTTGGTCACCCAAGTGGGCCAGAACACTCTGACAGTGATGGGGCATGGACAGGATCAGATTGTCCAGCAGGACTTGTGGGATGCTATTCATATTCATTTTGAAATAGCCCCTTATTTTTGTGAGCAGTGTCCCATACACTTTTGGAACTCCAAAATTGGTAAAGCTGCAGTTTGAAACCCTTTCAAAAGGACCTATTGTTTAGGTAAGATAGTCATGTACGGATTGCATTTTTTTAAAAAGCTATTTGAATAGCCTGTTTTTTCTGCGTAAGAATTCTAAGTGGCAGGATTGTAGTGGTAGTTTTTGTTCAAAGTACTTAATACTTTTATTATAAAAAGGAAAGAGAGCAGCAGATTCTGGCTTGTGTGACTCTGCACTTTTAGCGTTGTTGAATTCCACACCTTCAGCGAGATAATGCTGGTTTAAATGTCTTATTATTGTTCTGAGTGTTTTCAGAGTTCTTCCTCCACTGCTTACTTTCCTTAGTCATACTGCAAACAGCACTCAATAGAGAACTACAATGCAGAAAACATATATCTAAAACCCAAATAACACCAGATCACCATTAAAGCCACCACTCATGAAAGCCACTCATTACTGAACTCTTTGGTTCACCTTGGAGCACAACTGAAATCGAATACATCCTCGTCCTCAGCGTCCTACCGGTCTGTCAAATAAAGAAAACAGAGAGTTTAAGGCTAGAACTGTGTTCATAATAAAACAACATCCCAATGAAAAAAGTACACAAAAAATGGCCAATCAGATCGCTCAAAATTTCAACCAATCAGAAAATTACAAAAAACGTCCAAATCGAAACTCTTAATCCTTAAAAGCATATCTGAGTCGTGGTAGATTCGATTAGATCTGACTAGAGCATGTCAGAACCTGTCTGCACAAATCAATGTTCCTGCAGGAAGACTTCAGCTCCTGGTGGGAATATGTACCGCAATGAATTGCAGCCTTTTAAAAACCCAAATGAGGTTAAACTTTAATTACTAGTCCAGGCTGTGTTTAATAAAGTGGTTATTTCATATGTTTATTACATCCGTATATTATGAACTAAAAAAAAAACATTCAGTGGTCAAAATATGTGATGCATTCTAACTGGCTGAAGACTTCTGACAGTAAAACAACAACAGAAATCCAAACTCAAGAGTGCAAAGCAAATCCATGCGTGGGCAGGGTAAACATTTTGCAGAATTACACACATTTTGTAGTACACATGACGTTGTACCTCTCCCTCATGACGAATGAATAACGCCCTCTTGTGGTCTGATTAAATAAATGCATCTTGCTGTCAGTGTTCAGCATGGCGTTCTTATTGATGAAGGGTGTTTGGCTTCTTTAACATCGCTTATCGGAATCAGTGTCCATCCAGCGATACGCACAAGGTTACATCTATACACAAGTTCATCTCAAGACTAGTCATACACGCAAACACACACACACACATGTCGATGACAATTTAGAGACACCAGTTCACCTAACGCATATGTCTTTAAACTGTGGGGGGAAACCAGAGTAGCAAGAGTAAACCCACGCAGACACGGAGAGGACATGCAGACTCCACACAGAAAAGACCCAGGCCGCTCGACCCTGTGGTACTCGCGACCTTCTTGCTGTGATGCAGCGGTGCTACCCACAGAGATGAAGGGTGTCTCTATAGAATTGGTGACGTTTGTGTTTGACTTCTGTGTTTAAATCGGACGTGACACAGTTACATTTGCCTCACAGCTAGAAGGTTGGTGTGAGGCAGCAGTGCCACCCCTTTTTATGCAGCACAATAAACTCTGTATGGGTGGAACCTGACTCAAAAGTTTAACAGGACAGTTTGTTTAATCCAAAAACACATTAAAAATATTTTGGTCTGAAACTGTAGTAGTATAAAAGAAGAATTTGTCTCCTTACCTATTTTTGTATAGTCACATTTATTGCATTTATTACAGAACTGTGGTAGCCTAGTGGTTAAGGTACTGGACAGGGTTCAAATCTTGACACAGTTGGGTCCTTGAGCAAGACCCTTAACCCACAATTGCTTGGATTGTAAGACTGTATCAGTTGTAAGTTGCTCTGTATAAGGGCGTCTGTTAAATGCAAGAAATGTAAATGAAATAATATATTAAATTCCATATCTTAAAATGAATCTTAAAATGTTACATTTTAGTGTAATTCAATGTTATTTGGTTATCTGTTTCTATAAAGTGTTTCATACAAGTGTATGAGGTCAACAACAACAAATTTGAAATGCAGCTAAGACTCTATGCTGGTGTTAAACCTCTATCTTGTAACTTGTGTTTGCAAAACAGACAAGTATAAAAGAGTCAATTAAATTGTTTGTTCAGTTTTTTTCAGATTTGGTGATGTAAAGTCATCATCTCAATCATCACCTTCATGGTCTGTAGCGTTTCCAAGACGTGCCTGTAGCACTATTTTGAATCTGGTGCCCACATGAAAACGAAAATGGCATTCCACCAACTTATTCATTGGTCAGTCAGTGTTTCACGTGAGGTCACTGTAGGAGTTGTCACTGAATGATCGACTGATTATTGACCCTGTTGGATGAAGCTGAGTCCATTATGAGCCTGTTTCTAGCATGAAATCACAGTGTGACCAACCAGCTCTCCCACCAAGTGAGGGAAGCTGACAGGTCAAACAGGTTGTTGGGGGTAGTACAGTCCAGCTCCCACAGCTCCCAGTAGGTGTTCAGCTGGTCGGTGGGGGGCGGCCAGGCCAGATTGACTGAATGCTTGAGATCCTTAGCTGTGGTCCTCCAGGGTTTTTTTGCTTTCAGTAAGCCTGAGCTGGTAATTGTGCGACTAAACCAATTGTTCTTTTAATTGAATCCATTTAACCCCTTTCACCTACAGTCCCTCAGGTGTGCCACAGGTGACGAGTATAAGATCAGATGAAAACCTGATAGCATCACAAACAGACAGGAAAGCTCAGGATTACGCCATGAGGTAGCATTATCGTTTTGAACAGGGGCACAGTACATACCAGTGAGTGTAGACATCCTGCTTAACTAGTGTTTAATCAGTATGTAACCTTAATCAATCTTTTTTCAGCCCTTCTGTTAATTTTATTTGGTATTTTTATAGTTGCTCAAAACTATTAGTCATTCCCTGACGTTGTACTACTCTTAAAAAGCGTTCTGATCTTCATCCAGATCATAATAATAGACTTCTGCTTAAACTAAGAGCACACAAACAATTGCACTTTTTATGGCTTTATTGCACACATTGATTAATCATTTACAGTACTGGCTAGGAAAGTATGTGAACCATTGTACTTAATAATTTGTAGCACCTCCTTTATCAGCAGTAATGTATCCAATAGTAAGGTACTTTAGTTCATTTAGTTCTTGTATGAGTTTAGGTCATGCCATATTAATTCAGTTTGGTTTTAGATGTGCACACTGCTCTGACTTGATCAGTCCATAACATTTCTTCACCATTTAAAACTATTTTCTTGTCGACTTACTTGAGTATTTTGGCGTATTGCACTGTTGCATCACCCACATCCTGTTAAGCTTTAGGTTAGGAACGTCTACCTTGACATTGTTCTGCAAATCTTCCAGAAAATTAATTGTTATCTAACTGATGGTCTCATTTCCCAGTCTGTCCATTGCCTGTGTGAAGTTAGCATGTTCTCTGTGTGTCTGCGTAAGTTTCTTATATATTCCAAAGATATTCATACGTTGACTTGACATCCCAAAAGTATCTGCGGGGACTGCGGTAGCCTAGCGGTTAAGGTACTGGACGCTGAACCTGAATGAACCTGATGGTCCTGGGTTTAAATCCACTGTTGGGTCTGACACTGTTGGGTCCTTAAGCAAGACTCTTAAGCCATCATTGCTTGAATTATAAGACTGTATGAGTTGTAAGTCGTCTGGATAAGGGCGTCTGCTAAATGCTGTAATTGTATCTCAGTGTGTGTGCTCTGCAATAGGCTTATGCCCTCTACTACCAGATATTTTGAATTAAATTTGATTTGAAGTATATAGTGTTATAAAAAAGTAATTTTCTTTTAATGGACACATAAACAGAAATTTTAGCAACTTTTGCTGGAGGCCCTTTTGCTGTTACCCTGTTACCCACATTGAGATCCGACGATGGTTGGGTTCTAATATTGATGCCCCACGGTAAGCTCTTCAGTTGTGCCTTTGCTCTGGAGCGACACACTGCCCCAACTGATGATGCGATGATCTGTGGAATCAACACATGCACCATTCAAACCTAGTTGTGATGCATAAAAGGGACACTAACAGATCACCGGTATGTGCAGGATATGATATGTGGCAATGAGAGGCCATGTGTTGCCTCTCAGGGCTGTGCTTCCAAAGACGCTTTTCAGCAGGATGATGCTAACCTACACACAGCAAGGGTTTCCCAGGAATGTCTCCACCATATTGCAACAATTCCTTGGCCTGCTTGGCCACCAGATTTATCACCAATCGAGTATTTATGTGACCAGCTGGGATGGCAGCTTCAGCAACCTATAAGTGTGCAGGATCCACAGGCGCATTTGCAACATATGTGGGGAAGAGGTGACACAGGATACCATACAGAACCTGTATGCCTCCAGGCCCAGTCATATCTCATCTTGTATCCAAATTAGAGGTGGCCTAACTGGGTAGTAGAGTCTCCTTTTAATTGCACAGTTTTCCCAAACTTATCCTTTTGCTTGACCATTGTAATCAATTACATATATGATTGTATTACATCCATCTTGCATTACATTCACACATATAAACATTCGTTCAATTCCAACAACTCCTTCTTGTTGAGTTGGTCTTGGCCCCAGCCAGCAATGGTCTTGACTTGGATTCAACTAATAAAAGTCTTGGTTTTGACTCGGACCCAGCTCAAGCAGTTTTGACTACAGAATTCTTTCATTTTTTAGCTATTATATCGTAATGTAGACTGAACAACATCAAGTGTACAGAAATAGTTTTGTAGTCTTTTCATCTCAATTACTCACTTTTTACTTTATTAAAAGTAAGGCTTACTTAAATAAATATTTCTTTGGACTCTGAAACCCTGCAGTCTCATGTTGTTAAGTGGAACACTTGAAACTGGTAATCTAGGGATTCACACTCTTTCACAGCCGGTACTGTCAATAAGTAATTAAAGTGCATAATGAAGGTATATAAAGTTATCAGTGTTTATCGGAATGTGTCTGTGTAATTTTATGAATTTTATAAGTAATTAGTGCTGTTACTAGGCATAAGGTAACATTTGCACATATTCACTGTAACGAGCTTTGGCTACTTTTCACTGAATATTTGTATATAAACCCGCACACACGGAAATGACCCTGTGAAATTGCAGAGCTAAAGTTCTCCTACTCAAGATTTATGGCTGCTTGGGGTATAGCCAGTATTTATATGGCATTGCCCCAGTTATGGTCAATGGTAGGTGAACACCAGTCAGCTGACCTTAGAGTAGAGTTAGAGGGTGGAAAGGAAATGTGAACATTTCCATTTGTTTTTCCTTTCTCATTCTTAAATTCTGCTTTACGGTCAACAAATCCTGAGTCTGTTTTCCTTAGTTTCCGTAATGTAATGTCATGAATAGAGCATGGAGACTATATTGGATATAAAGAGGTCATTCCTTTTCAATTCTGTACCTGTTAAAGTTATATTTAGTTATATTTATAGTGGCAGTTTAAGCTTAATGTTTAAAGAGCCCATTTCATGTTCCAATGCTGAACAGTATAAAGGCTACATTTGAACAAGACTCTTCTAAAAACTTCTCTCCTGAATATGAAAAAGCAGTTCTGGCCCAAGGTTTGTTTTTACCTGAAGCAGTCGTTTATCTTGGCATGTACCCAATGTTAAACCACTGTGTATGTTTCTATGGTCTCAGAGGACTTGTGTGTGCACCACAACCACTTAATGTGGTGGGGAAAATAAAGATCTCCATAACAATCTGAAATTGTGAAACCACACCGTTTCTTAGCGTTAAGGACTAACACGAGAAAAGCGTGTTTTTCTTAACCAGGTGTCATCCAGCACAGAAAAAAAGAACTCAGCCAGATCCTTGCATGACGCTTCATGGTTTTTATAAGACGCCTATTCTACATTCTTAGCTCTTGTAGTTTTGTAAGAGTCCCTGAATCCATAAATGGCCTTTAAATCATTAACACCTCGTGGCTGGCTGATTCTAAGTATAAAAAATTGGGACTTTGGGAAATTAGTCATTACAGTGCAAACCCATTTTTCAATTTCTAAACACTTTGCTAGTCTTAAATATTTAGCACTTAGCTTAGCATTCCATTTGACTCCAGCTTTTCCTGATTAGGTTTGGGTGGGGGGCTTTTCCAGAATACACTGGGCGCATGCAGAAGTACACGATTGGAAACATATTGGAAACAATGAAACAATTAATTTTGCATGTGAAAAAGATTGGGCACACTTCCAGGTGACCTACATATTTAAAAGGTCTCAGACTTTAACTAATTATTAATGATTTTTTTTAATTCAACAAAATATGTTCAATTTTGCTCCCTTCAGAGGTTGTGTTCACTTATTCTTTGCAAAGGCAATCAAGAAAATATGCAATTTAGTCACCCATGCTCAAACTGTATAGAAAGACCATTTTTATGGAGTGGGGTGAAACCTGAATGGATGTTTAAGTTTATTTTAGACACCTTTGTGAAGTTCAATAAAGTGTTTGCAGTACTACATAGACATAAATGACAGGTTTGGCTTTTCTGTAATCATACTTGTATGTGTCTTTAAAAAACTCAACAGTTGATTTTAAGTGATGGCAGAACACGGTGTCGATTCTAATTTGATATTCACTTATTTTACAGATCCTGATATTTTGGAGAAGTCATTTTTTTTAAGAGGATTCAAAGGATTTTAGAGGTCGTCAGCAATGCTTTCACGTTAACATCTTTTAACTGATGATTTTGCAAATGAATTATATTCTAGGCAAAGTAACTACCTAGTAATGGCTTTAACGTTCATATGTTCTGTGTTAATAGACCGCTTAGAAAGAGAGACACTCTCGTGTTTCGTACCTGCTTAATTAAAACGTAGGGCTGCAGTGCTGCCAAGGTCTAACCAGAAACACAGGGAGCAAGGTGAGACCTAGAGAAGGCGACGGTCCATTGCAGGATACATGAGCACACGAGCAAACACACAATGAAACATTAGGGATGTTAACTGACCTAATGTTCATACTGAACATCAGAATGTGCAGGAAAGGTGAATTAAGTGATGTGGCATTGTTGTTGGTGCAAGATATTTACACGCAGTCATCCCTAGGGTTTACAGAGTAAAAGAGAAAACATCCAGTGAGCAGCAGTTCTCTGGGCTACAATACCTTGTTGATGACAGAGGTCAGAGGGGAGTGAATAGACTGGTTGAAGCTCATAAACAGTAACTTAACCTCTTATTTAGGTATTGCATGGGGGTGTGCAGAAGAGCATCTCTGAACACACTTGATGTACCTTAAAGCAGATGGGCTACAGCAGCAGAAGATCAAACCAGGTGCCACTCCTGTAATGTCACATGAAGGAAATGGGAAACACATTTATTTTTAGTTAACATGTAAATAATTGGATGTATTACTACAGTTGATTATTTGATCCTTAATATAAAAAAATGTGTTTGTTCAACTCTCTTGTCTACATAGAATTTAGTTTTTGTGTGTGTTGGGTCAAGTGTATTGATACAGTTTGTGTAGAAAACAAATTCATTACCTTTTTAAGATTTTGCTATGCAATCACAGTTTTAGAGATCTCTGGTTTAATCCTGACCAATCTTTATGCGTATTTTGCACATTCTCCATATACCAACATGGGTTTACTCCATGTATGAAGAGTAGATGTGCTCCCTAATTACAAAGATGTGCAGTTCGGTTAAGTTGTCAGTCTAAATCGCCCCAGTGTGTTTGTTTCTGACTAGTATCAATATAACCTTGCTCATGTCATGAATAGCCACTATTGCCAATGTGCAATTAAATAACAACAAATAAACAATCAAACTTTTGCATTTTAAAGGTTTACTGTGCAAAATACTGTACTGTTACTGGGCAAAATGAAGAGCATACACATGACCTAAAGAGCCTCAGACCAGAAACTGTGAAAATAGCACAATAATGTATTATTTAACAATTTCCATGCTTAAAAATGACTTCCAATATTAATGCTGTACTAAAATGACTGCATCAGAAAAGCTGCAAGATCTTGATCTCATCACATAATTGTGATGGCTAGTCAGCAAGGCCTCTAATCCCCAGCACCACTCACCTGCGTTAAGGTTTACCTCTGCATTCCTCACGAGTCATTAAAGGGAAAGGTGGAGCAGGATTAGGGGGCATGCTTTGCAGTAAGTTGTTACACAAGAGAAAAAAAGGCATCTCTGCAATTTCAGGCTGGGAATCTCGCAGGATTCCTCTTAACTTGATCAGATTAGACTTTGCCCACAGATCTGAGTGCATTAGTGATAATTGTATTTACGGTTTACAGTATGCAGTCATAAAGGCTGTTATGAAATACTATCAGAAGTGACACACATAGCCTATGATTGACTGGAAGTGGAAGCAAGGTTCAGTGGTTTATTGATATATTGCACAGCAGCGCGATTGCTACCAAACTACAAGCTAATTAGCGAGCAATTAGCTAGGGATGATAAGAAAACATAACTCTTGACATTCCTGCGTCTCCTAGAGCCACCTGGACCTTCTGCATCTTACCAGGACACCCAAACACATGTCTCAAAAGTCATTTGTAGCAAATTAAAGTCCTTATTAGGCTCTGGGGACTGTCTGGAGCTTAACCTGGAACTCACTGGCAGATGCACACTCCGTATAGGCTGCCAGTTCATTGCAGGGTTACTTAAAAGCACCACCAGTCTTCATGTTGCAAGGGCCACCTGGGATTTAAACCTGGGCCCTCAGGGACATTTACAGTTAGCCATTTGGTAGATGCACTTATCAACTGTTACACATGCAATTGTGGGCTAAGGTCCTTGCTCAAGGAGGCTACAGTGGCAAATTGGTAGAGGTGGTATTTGAACCCTGGACTTTTTTGGTCCACAGTCCTGTTCCTTAACCTCTAAACCCTGTCTGGGTTTCTCCTGTAAAATCTCTAAGATCAAGAGTCAGTCGAGCTCGTGGGTGGTGTGGTTTAGAAATGGTGAAAAAGTCAACTCAGTTTCAACTCAGTCTTTTTCGTCAATATAGATCATTTGTTTTGATCGTTACTGCATACAGCATCCCATTGTGATTAGTATTCTAGTTTATGCAACCTCTACTTTGTATATTTGATACAACCTAAAACACTTAAACTGTGACTTTCATTTTTGTCAACAAGTGTTGAATGAGTTTTCTGTCATTTTGATGAAATAACATGGATTATATTATAATTAATTATATAATTATACTTTTTATTGTTCTTAATTTGTGGAAAAGCAAAACTCAATCACTTACTTTCCATATCTGCTTATTCCAATTCAAGGTTATTATAGGACAGTACCTAAAACGGGAAGTGATCCACTCTGGACTACACAAATTTTCTAACACAGCAATTGCCTTAATGTAAACACGTATTTCCAATATGGGATGAAACTGGAATACCAGAGGTAACCCATACAGAGATGGGAAAAACGGCAAACTCTATACAAACAGTGGCCAAGCTAGGACTTAAAACCAGGTCTCTTGAACTCTGAAGTGATAGTCCTAAATACTGTGCACCTGATACATCCTGTTTTACCCCCACTGATCCTGGTCAGAGTGGTGTTCGAGGGTTTCGAGCCTAGCCTGGAATTCACTTCTGTAAACCACATTTTAATTGCAGGCCAATAGCAGTTTTTTATGGGGTGCATCCCATGGCTTATAAACATGGATGATCCTGATTGGTAAAATCTCAACATAAATAAGGGTGCCATGTCGGCTCAGTTGGCAAGCGATCTCTGGCTCGATCCTGCATGTCCTCCCCGCATCCGTGTGGGTTTTCTCCGGGTACTCCAGTTTCCTCTCACATTCCAAAGACATGCATTAGGTTAAATGTGCACTCTTAATTGGCCCAGTATGCATATAAGGAAAGGGCAAAAGGAGAAAAATCGGTCTAGCAATTCATCCCCATTAAATCCATAACTGCTACAGAAACAGCAAATATACTTGTTACCCGATATGTCAAAGTAGCAGGGAAGGAACTAAAAGTAAACTAAAAAAACAATAATATAAACTGGAATAAAATGGAATTACTTAACATGGAGTATGCACATGTGGATCATTGTGCAGTTCCTTAGGCTTTTAAGTATAAAGGTATTAAGGCACAACTTTATCCTTGTGTGCATGTGTGTGAGTGACATCCAAATTTCCACAACAGGCTGAAATTAAACGAGAAATTATAAAGGCCCCCTCGGCGTGAGCTTGTTGAACTTGACCTGCTTTGGAATACGTATGTGCATACTGTGGCCCACAGCATGTGTGTGAGGAGCAGGGTGGAGTTGGAGCCCTGAGCTATGTGTAAGTGTGTATATATGTGTGTGTGTGTTGCTGAGCGTGACTGGATGAGGGAAGAGAGGCCCTTCTAGGTGGATCTCAGGCCTGAACTGAGGTCCCAGGGAGTCATTTCACTTCGCCACAATACAGTATTCGGCATATGTGTGTGTGTGTGTGTGTACTACTGGGCTCATTCTCTGTTCTTCTCACCCCGCCTGTCTCGCCTCAGCCGTGCTGGAAGTGCAGAAGTTTTGACAGCTGTGCTTGGATCGTTCTGATGGTAGTCTGGAGGAAAAGGGTGTGTGCTCCGTTTGTGTGTCTGTGTGCTTGTATGGCTATGCGTTGTGTTGTGTACACTTGAGAATCAGGTGTATGAACTTGTCTGGATATACTAGGGTAGGTTTGGGAGAAATGCAATGCAGAGGAACGTGGTAGTGTATAGCCTGATTGTCGCTGGAGGTTGTGAAACAGCTTGTGAACCCTTCAGAACGACTGGGATTCTGCATTAATGAACTCTAGCGTTATGTGGCATGAATCATATTAACAACACATTTACAACATTTTAACAGCTGGTCTTATCCAGAGAGACTTACAACTACAATCTTATAATCCAAACAAGTAAGGGTTAAAGGCATTGCTCAGAGGCTTAGCTGTGGCAGCTTGGCAGTGGTGAGACCTGAGCCCTCAATCTTTGTGTTAATAGTCCAGCCTGGTGTCTTTATTGCTGCACCATCACAGTCACCAACATAAACAATTGTACTTTCCACACAAATCAATTAATCATCCAGACTGGAAAAAACCCATGAGCCCCCTTTAGCAGAACTAACATTTTCTCAAGCTGCTGATCAGAAACCATTTTAGATCAGTTGTAAGTCTTGGGAAACCAAGCAGTACATTAACATTACCTATTGGTGGTTGCAGTCTGGTGCAGCAGAGCAGCACTAAAACCTCCTCCATCATACTCTACTGTTGGGATGAGGTTTTGGTATTGACACACAGTGCCGGTTACTCAGAGCATTGTGCAATTATGGTAAAAATTTCAACATTTGTTCCAGCTGTCCACAGAAAGTCAATGTCGGTTGTGTTTTTTGCAAACTTAGAGATAGGTGGAATTAGATTTTTTGTAGAGACGTGCCGTATGGTATGCGTCCATAAAACCAGTGTACCGGAACCATCGTCCTTGTCTGTCTGTCTGTCTCTCTGCCTGTCTATCTCTATCTCTCTCTCTCTCTCTCTCTCTCTCTCTCTCTCTCTCTCTAT
>JAVSBV010000001.1:6920724-6934616 GCA_033117975.1 Parotocinclus spilosoma
ATTGGTATCACATGACAGCAATGGTGTAGGTTTCACGTAATGTTTTGGGGAAAAAACACTGCTCACACCACCGAACCTAATGCAACATACAAGTATATTGTTTTATGCTATATAAATAATTTGTGTATGATACGCTACACAAGGAATGCCAACTATTTGTATTTAGTATGCTAAATAGTGTACCTTGAATATGAATATATAGATTTACTATAAATATATTTGGAATGTAAATTATATTTAAGCCAGCTCTGCCTCACGTTATTATATATTAAACGTTCAGTAGATCTTGTGTTTACATTTTTAAATAGAGGACCTAGTATGCTCAAGGACCTCGTCCCGACCACCTGTGTGGAGTTTGCATGTTCTCCCTCTGTCTGTGTGTTTACTCTGGGTGCAAAGATATGCATTAAGTTACCTAATCATGCCAAATTAACTTGATCTGAGTATTAGTATTGAAGTAACTTGGTACATTGATGTAACCCTGTACCTATCGTAAATAGCCATTGATGCTGAAAGTGTTAAATAGACCAAAATAAGAAAATAAGCCAACATACTCTTTAACAGCTCTTAGCCTGTGGTGGGGAGGCTACTATCCTATCTCCCGTTCCACTGTGAGCTGAATCTTTATGCTGCAGCCTACAGAACAGCTGAGCATTTCTTGGTGTGAAAACCAGCAACTCTGCCTTTCTCCATACAAAGTACCCAGTTTTTAATATATAAGTAAAATGCAAGGTAAACAGCCAAAAGAAAAAACAAATAGAAAAAAAATCACAAGGATGCTGTGAGCATAAATTAGGGGGTTGGGGGAGATATGGGGGGGGTGTCATTTTACTACTCTCAAACCTTTAAGAAGGGACACCCCCTACCCAAAACTAAACCTATTTATGATGACCCAATCAGTCCCCAATAGACGAGCACTGAGTTACAGGAGCCTCTGGTAAACACCCAACTGAAACTATATTCACCGGACTGAAAAATAGACACCTGTGACTGAAATGTACCTAATAGTCTTGTCTCTCCTTTGTCACAATTCTAATAAGAGTTTCCTATAGACTTTAATTTTAGCCACTGCTAGTAGACAGTTCACCTTCAATTCAGCTACTTAATTTACACTATAGCAATGCAAACACTCCGATTTACTAATCATACCTTTCTGCTTTTTGACCAATTTAACACACATAATATGGGTCATATAGCTCAACTTGTTTGAGTTGTAAGTAATAGCCCCTCTTTAAAAATGGGAAATTCAGAAAAGCTTCTCTAAATCTACAATGCATTCAACCTTGAATTTTACAACAGCAAAAACTCACATTAAATTTGATTCTTGGTGACCATGTAATAGTATATTAACCATAACCATATATAATTATTATCAACCAATAATAATAATAATAATAATAATAATAATAATAATAATAATAATAATAATAAAAATAATGTCATTTTAAAATAGGAAACTTCCTAATAGCGTTCAAGAAAATCAAACTTTTTGATATATTTAGTTTATTACTATATGTATTTACGTTTGACATTTAGTAAACATCATTATCCAGAGCAAATTACATTTAATTTATGTCATTTAGCAGACGCCCTTATTCAAAGCAACTTACAATTAACATAAGTCTTACAGTCCAAACACCTGTGGGTTAAATGCCTTGCTCAAGGTCCCAACTGTGGCAGAGGTGGTATTTGAACCCTGGACCTTATGGTCGGTTGTCAAGTACCTTAATCACCACAATTCTGTTTAGGGACAAGGTCCCAATACTGGCAGTTGGCACATGTGGGAATTGAACACTATACCTACTGGTCTACCTTCCAACATCTTAACTGCTAGGAAATGAATGCCTTGCTTTTTATTAGATTATTGCATATTCCTGAAAACATTTAAGGTCTGACTATACATTATAACTAATTCGGCAAAATGGTCTTATTATTAACTACCTGCCCCTTTCCCAGCGACTCAGGGCTGCTTTTAGTGAGCGCTGTATTAAAGATGCTTGGGTGTGTGTGGGGGGGGGGGTGAAGGGGGTGGGGGTGTTGAAGGCTAGGTGTTGATTGGTTGGCTGCAGGGTTTGAAGGCTGGACTGCGAATGTAAAGAGCGGAGGCGGGACAACGTTTTGACAGACAGTCTCGTAACCAATCCTGAACCTCTATAATACAACAGCAGTGTAAAATGTTCCGGTAAATGGACGTCCTTGTGGAACTGGAGGCTGCTGCTGATGTTGATGAGACTGATGCGGGATGAGAGGACCTTAAAGCTGGAAAAGAGATTAACTGAGCAAGTATTACATTTATTTATCCAACTCAGCGTTATAACTATTACATTATTACTATTATATTTATAAGGGACCTAGGAGAAGGGGCATGTTCATATTTAGGATTTTCTCTTTCTCTGATAATTCTAGCTTTCTGTGTGCAATACCTTGATAAACAATACAATCAATTAATAAATGCACGTTTAAATACTTTATGTGCTCTTGTAGAAATTGGTTAATATGTGTAAAATCTGAGCTTTTGTCTCATGCAGGTATTGGTTGTGTCAGAGATGATCACGTGCAGTATCAGCCTCTTAGGGGGCATTTAAATCTCATGTTACCCTGCAGGATGCACACTAAGCTTTCCTCTGTATGTCCTACTTTGTATAATAAATGGCCTCTACGGATTTACATCCTTTGTTTCTCATGACATATGCTCATCAGTTATATATTCTAAAATATGTTTTAGATATAATGTAAGAAATGAGGTCTTTAACACAAATACATGCTAGAAAAAATTATATTGGAGATATATTACAGCATATCTGTAAATATTTATGACTATCAATGTACCTGGGCAACAGGACACCAATCCATCACAGTATTCCCTAAACTAAACCCCCACCAAGATTCGAACTTCCACACAACCCAGGTTCGAAAGGAAGTTGGCTCTTGCCATGGACCACCAGAGCTGCAATGATAATAATTTAAATAATGGAATGAACACCATTATTTTAAGTGCACCAACACTGAAAACACTTCAGTGTGAGGTAACCAAATATTAATGTATACATTTTATGACATATTGGAACAAAATGAAACAAAGTCAACATGCTATATCAATTTTTACAACGCAACATTATCTATAAGTGGCTTATAAATATCTAGGTCCAAAGCCCTAACTAAAAAAGCCTAGCGCAACAGTGGAAAGGAAAATCTTCTCCAAAGAGGGCCTTAAACCTCCTTGGGCAGCATAGATAGATGAAATGAATTATAGATGGAAAATTTACTGGTAATGTAAAGTTACCTAATCAATAAAGTAACCAGTAAAAGCATGTTTAAAAAATACAATACAATATATAGACTAAAATATAAAGCATTTTTTCTAATATTTGGGATATTCCCAATGTCTACACATACTGGCTTTGACAGCTGCCTTCACCTTCAAATGTTTCTTAAGCTTATGCAGTCATTCCTGTACTGTATGTACTGTTACACTCAGTCTGGCCTAGCAGACTTAAACCTGGGTTCGGGCTAGTGAGTTTATAGTCCATTGTTATGTTTGTACTATTCTGTGTGTGATTGTTAAGGTGTAATTGTAACTAAAAAACACTGTATTGTGTGTTTAATAGATGGGGTGTATAATAGTTTATAGTTTGGATGCTGTCTGTATGTTAAACGTTCCATAAATGCTTTTAATGGTATCTCTGACAAATTTACTTATCATTTATAATTTGCACACAGCTTTCTTGTGACAGTGCCATTTATATATACATAAGACTACGTGACTATGATAATACCATTTTCATGTATAGAATATAATGCCGTTATTAAATGGCGCATACATGTATTCTTTAATAAACTTATCATATTTTGTTTTTGGATGCTCCCATTTGGGGTCACCACAGTGGATCTGGTCCTCATATGAATGCATTCATAGCATTAAAAGATTTGATGTGTTTTGTCTTAATGCAGTGACGAACTGAAGTGACCTGACAAACGAGAACCTGATGGCCTCTGTGGAGCTTCTTAATCTTGATAAAGAAAGGGGGCGAGATCATCCAGTGGATGTCCTCGACTGGGGCCTGCCTATTGTGCAAGTCCATGTTTCAAATGGTCCGGTTGAAGAAGCCATTCCCAGGGAGCATAGCCATGGGAAGGCAGCAATCATGGAGGGTCATAATGGACCAAAGATAGTTTCCAGCAAAGGACTTCTTGGCAGACACTGTCGTCACGAGAAGGTCAGGGTGTGTTGTGATGAGGAGCTGGAGACGTCCTTCACTTATGTCGATGAAAACGTCAACCTGACTCTGGCCACTCCAGATAGTGAGAAAATCCTTCAGGATGTGACACCCTGCATTGGCTCTCCCAACGAGAACCGCCTTGAATTTTCGTTAATGTCTGACCTGACGTCAGAAAGCTCAGGAAAGCCTGTAGATTATGGATTCATCAGTGCCGTCACTTTCCTAGTGATAGGGATTTCTCTAGTCATCATTTCGTACACCGTTCCACGTGACGCAAGTGTAAACCCTGACACCGTCTCCGCACGCGAGATGGAGAAACTCGAAAGTGAGAGTGCACGGATCGGGGCTCACCTGGATAGGTGTGTCATTGCTGGGCTCTGCCTTCTCACATTGGGAGGGGTTGTGCTCTCTACTCTGCTAATGATTTCGATGTGGAAAGGGGAGATGTACAGGAGAAAGGCCTTTGCGTATTGTAAGCACTCGGCGAAGCTGTACGGCTCGACTAACTTGAGAACGAAGTCAAGTGCGGATCAAGCATCGGCACATAGCCTCGTCGAGGAAGAGGGCGGTACTACTATTAGCTGATTGTTATTTCTCACTGTGAACACGAAAACCAACAATATCAGACATGTCCAAAAAGCTTAATGTCTACATATATTCTCTAGCTACTGACTCAATTATGTAAATGGCCTCATTAGATTGCATACATTACAAAAATATACATTATTATTACTAGATTATTATTTATCTCAAATGTATTTGTCTTTCTTTTATCACTAATTTGTAACTAACATTTTGGGTGTAATATCATGGCATCCCTGGTCTGGTAGCATGTCAACCACAGACCCAGCCTTCACCCTGAGATTCAGGAACTTACCCTTGGTAAAACTGAGAGGTAAGCCACTACTGGTTTAAACCACCTACTGCCATAACTGGATTTTTGTCAGTTAACTGTAACTCACAGACCTTGTCTCATCAGAGAGGGATGATGAACTAGAGAGACAATGGGACCAAGTGCAAAACCTTAGTGGTTATGGTTCATGAGGTCTGGACAAAAGGATGTTTTTGCAATCAGTGTGTAGTCAACAGAATGCCTTTCAGTTTCACCAAGGGTTAGTTATTGAGTCCCTGTCCTTCTCTGAGTGGGGACTGGGTCTATTCCAGATCAGGTGATATACTCGCTCCGCTGAGATCGACCAGAGGTACAGCTACATTGTGTGGTTTCACAGAACCAGATATGATTTCTAATATATTTCTGATATCATTTACTTATGCAATACAGATCGACAGACCTTAGTAAAACTTTACTACAGATATGCTTCATGTAACCTGTGAATACATTCAGTGAAATTACACATTATGTGATCTATATATGTACTATATACTAAACTATGTACTAAAATAAATGTACTAACTAACTAGAAATGCTATATGAGATAGTGTAGCGCGCTGGAGTGCTTCCAGTGTTTTGTTTCTGATGTCTTATCTTGGCATACAGCACATTCTAAACTTCTCCTGACAGGTCAGATACTCTATTTCAGTGCAGTTGAGCAGCTTTTGAAACAGAGAAACTGGTGTTTATCTGATCATTTCTGGCTCTGTGAAAGAATGACGTTGGATAGCGGTTTGTTAGATGGTTATGTTTATGGTGTATTTGTTCTCTGACACTATCTTTGTCAGAATATGACTTTAATCAAATCATCCCATGCCGCTGCTGTCCTGACAATCCTTCCTTGCTCCTACATACAATGCAATTAAAATGCTGTATCTATATATCGCCTTAATCCAGGAAAGGGCTTGGTCTGGGGTCTCATAGGTAACCACATCATAGATCACCATGATACATATTGCTGCTTGTCTGTCTCTTTGTAATCTTTTTATGCAAAAATTGGTTCATACACCCTTGTACCCTTTGCCTAAACCATATTCCGTAAAATGCCTTGGACAGCAGCTGAAGATCTTTTATTGTCTTCTTAACTAACTGTATCGTATGAAAGCATGGTATGATCTTCAAAATTAAGTGACTTCAATGCAACATGAATGACTATGTAGGTTTTATCACTGAATCATTACTGGCCTTGCATTACAATGACAAAACAGAAAAGTGAATGCAACATTACGTAATACCTTGATTTATTAATGAACTGGTTGTATGCTCTTTAATATAAAATTAATAAAAAATGCTGCTGTTGATTTTCCATGTTGTTATGTTACATTATTCATTTACATGATAACTTGTTATTGTCTTATTGTCTTACAGCAGTTTCTGAAAAACTCAGACCAGCCTGTGTGGCACCCAGAACCATGCCACTTTCAAAGTCACTTAAATCACTTTTAATCTCCATTCTGACACTCAGTTCGAACTTCAGCAGTTCATCTTAACCATTTCCATTTACCTAAATACACTGAGTTGCTGCCATGTGACAAGATATTTGCTTTAACAAGCAGTTATTTGTTATGTGCTGTTTGGCTATGTGGAGTCTGAAAGCCCCAATTTGGCAGGTGCCACTTTTCAGAGTGACTTACAACTAATAAAGTCTTTAAGACATAATTTGAGTAATTCAACCGGTGACACATTGCTAATACCCTGTGTATCTTTTTCATTGTCACTTCCAAGAATAAAGATATACAATTTGGATTCACCTTCCCCATGCCCAAAAGAAACTACAAGTGAACTTACAGTATATGGGTCTCAAACATGCTCAGGTAAGGCAACAGTCTAAAACGCTAAACACTCACTGTGGTGATTCCAGTTTAGGTAGTGATTTTTGGCCAAGTCATGTGTCACATGGTTGTTCTGGATGAGCCAGAGGAGGCTGGATGGAGGAATTACCCCATGTGTGGCACTATAACACTGACCCCTACCCTACCCTGACACCCTGTACTTTTCCGAGATAGGTGCATACAAATGTGCAGGATGATATTATGTTCAAGTGTGTTCCCTGCTGAACTACCAGCTACCCTGCGTTAACGTCTTTCCATTTAAAATATCAATTATGCCTAATTCGACCAAAGGTGAACTGACCTTTGCAGACCAATGCAACTGTAAACATAATCTGAAACACAAAGGAAAATCATGGGTATGAGAAAAACGATAGATCTAAACGTCTAAAATGCTATTATAGTCATTGTAATTTTCTTCTCTGCTATTTACCTGAGTCTAATGTCACCAAATGGCCTGTATTGTATAATTAGGCAATTTTACCTTGCTTATTATAGATTCCAGCACAAGCCAAAATGAATCCGTTTCACATGGTGTTTACTGTACTGAGCAGTACAAACGTATTCATGGAGCGAGAGGTGTTTACAATAACCTGACTTCACTCAGTAAGTGATGCATTTGTGTATTTTAAGTTGTTATTCAGAAGCACTTATTTTGACTGACATAATTAACGTTCTGTGTGGGAAGCTCATACAGAGGCTGAGCCTATCCACCCTTCCAGCATGAAATATCCGTGACTGATGTTAAGCTGTGTATAGTCTCAAGTTTTTCTCCCTTACCTGATTTATGTCGGAGCACTAAAGTATGCTTATTAGTCTGTGGAAAGTTTCCAGTCATTCTGATTCATCAGGAGAACACTGTGCAACCATAGTCTTGACCTCAGTCTGGCCTGCTCTTTCTTTATTCAGCCCAGGGTATTATTTAGTAAGCATTCCCCATGAGAAATACATGAGCTTTTCATTTTAAGTCTGCTATCTTCTTGTAATGTTAATTCACTGACGCTTTTTCAGCAGACAGAAACTACGTAAGGCTGAATTTCACATTAGCACCCAGCTGGACGCAGGTTCACAATTACCGTTCTACTCTATTAGCTTCAAGCATTTTTCATCATAAAGTGAAATGCAGGCATTTTAAATAGTCCTGTGTGTATTGCAGAAAAAGCAGCGCTCTGTTTTAAGGTTTAAAGCTTCCTGTAGATGATGAAAACAAGAAATCAACAGGGCTACATTTTCAAGTTCTGCCATTATAAAGCACTTCCTCCAAAATGATACTGTAAATCATGGAACACTATAAATGACCAGGTCCAAAGCCTAAATCTAAATCTAAAAAGGCACACGTTCCAAGTCTGCAATATTACAAGTATAAAATTGCAGAGGCCATAATCTTTACAGAATTCAGAGCATGCAAAATGACTTATATTTGAGCTGAGCAATGCAAGGGTCGTTCTCAAGGTCCCAACAGTGGCACCTGGCAGAATCAGGATTTGAACTCTTAACCTTTCAAGTAGTGCCCACTGAGAAGTCCTGAAAAATGACTTCAGAACATTCAATTCTCACTGTTTTTCAGAATGATATCTGAGCTGAGCATTTGATGATTAATTATACTGCTCGAGAAAACAGAAGCGGCTGGGCTTTGAACTCACACTATTCAAATCAGTGGTCCAGAGCTGCATACTGAAAATACACTTTGAAAACAAAAGCTCTAAAAAGACTTAAGTCACCCTCTCAAATCTAAAGACAAGCCAAAGATCCACATCCCATAAAAGGAAAGCCAATTATAGTGTGTTCATCAGTATGATCAGTATATACAGTATTAGAGGTTCCCAATTTGTGCCCCACACAAACAGACTGCCTGTGACCTGTTTGTTTATTGGTCACACTGTTTATTATTAAGTTTTTTGTTTCATTTTTGTTATCTGTTACTGTGCCAGTCAAGATGGAGGTGTTTTGTTCTTTTTTACTTCACCTTTGTGCAAGAAAATGTTTTATTGCTTTGCATTAGCTTTTGTTTTACATATAATAAATGCATTTAAGAGCATAATCAATTTTAGCAATGGTATTTTCATTCGCTTTTTAACTACATAGTAAGACAACATTTAAAACACTATACCTAGTAGTGAGAGCCATAAAACATACATTCATTTATAGTATGTTATGAAATAAGTGGCTTTAAAGTACTGTAGTGGAATTGTATTGTCATTTTAATGGTATTTTAAGATCAAATCATGGAAACCTTTGTTGCTGTTAACTTTGTTGCTTCCAGTTTGTGCCGGAGAGAGCTCATTTATTGATTGTTGACAATGTCCACAGCAATATATTTGCTTGAGATTAGACCTAGGACTTGATATGATATTATTATCACATTTTATTTTATCCTAACCACCTTACATCAAATGATCAAGATGATGTGAGAGTGATGCAACTCTAACAAGACTCTCATCATTTTATTCTGGCCCTGTAATTTTTTTCTGTGACTGTAAGTCGCTTGAAAGTTATTTAGTGTAAGGTTGACATTACTTACTGAGAAACCATGGCAGCTTGGTGATGCTCGGATTTGAACCATTAACCTTCTGTTACTTTTTCAAGAAATTTGATCCCAGCTTTTTTTGTTGTTCAGTTTCATAGTCATGCTTAAAAAAAGACACTTTACTGCATGCCATAATGTAGAAAATGCATATAGTGCAGGCATGTACTTTTATCAGAACATTTTCTTTCTATTGTCTTAGCGCTCCTCAAGACTATTTCAACACTGATAAAAAAGCACAAGGTTTACATTTTTCAGTCAAAAACAAGGAAAATGAGTCAGTCCACAGATTTCTAGCCATTTTATGGAACAGTATTGGGTTTATTGGATTTATTTATGATAACTATGGAATGCAAAACCTTCATAGAACAGTACCTGACTTTAATATCTTAGCACACAGCTAGGTAAAAGGTATACATAGCCAGACCACCTGATAACAGGTAATGAATCTTCCATGCACTAGGTAGAAATCTAACACATCTAACAAGTTGCCACTGATGCCACTCAGCATTTTTTGGGAATTTGAAAAGTTGTACAAACTGAAATATGAATCTTTTTTAAACAAACACATTTTTTTAAGTCTTGTTGTATAAAAAAAATCACTATTTAGCCAGAAAAATACAATGAAAATCATTTTATTATGACAAGTTCATCGTGACTTTTTTGTTGCAGTTACTATTAAAACCGTTGGGTGGCAGTATCAGATTTGAAATATGGCTTTTATATATATATATATATATATACAGCCCAAATAATGAAAATATCCAATAATTTTTGTGAGCAGTGTATACGTTATGTAAGGCAATCTCACAATTAGTGTATTAACCGAATATTTACTCAAACACATTGTATAGTCATTATTTTGTGGTGTTGTTTCTGTTCTGTAGAAAAACAGAGGTCGATGTAATACAAAGGTGTGTGTATCTGAGGTGCCAAGCTTTATTTAAGTGAGCACATGCTCATCACAGTGCTGATCAGAGATGTATAGTAACGAAGTAGAACTACTTAAGTACTAAAATATAATACTTTTACTTTTTTGGAGTATTAGTTTTTTTTCCTACTTCTACTTTTACTTCACTACATATTTTTTGATGAATTTAATACTTTTAATCCGATACATTTTTCATGTGCCGAATCGTTACTTGTTACTCTTTAAAAAACCTTATGAATCATACCAAACTCACAGTATGAATGCCAGAGTAGTAGATGACTCTATCATCGGGTTTGATAAAGCTGGCTTATGATTGAACGATTCAAGCTAACAAGACCGCATGTTCACCGCACCTTCAGCCTTTTTTTTTTGCTTTCGAGATGGAAGAAGACGATCCAGCAACACCACCATCAACACCAAATTCTTGGACTTTAAATGGTAATGGAGACAGTGATGAAAGCGACCACCCCTAGCCCTACTTACAGTCCATGTTTTTGTTTGTCCGAACCAAAGGCAATTCATATCCAGTAGAATGAAGTGCCTACCCTGCCTCCCGAAAGTTTGCGAAATAATGGACTTCAAAAATTCAAAGTAAAATTTGAAAAAGCATATTAAGGTGTGCTAACTATAGCTAATTTAATAAACTAGCCAACCTGTTACAACTAATGCTAAAATAATTTAACTGATTTAACTGAAACTTTTTGATTGCTTTCTTTAACATAACATAACAATACTTTTACTTTTAGTACTAGAGTAGTAATTTTTACAGTAATTGTACTTGCAATACTTAAGTACAAAACTTTTTGAATACTTCTACTTCTACTCAAGTCACCTTTTTAATATAGTACTTGTACTTCTACTTCCTTACTGTACTCCAGTACTTTATACATCTCTGGTGCTGATCATTGCACATTACTGCCCAATGTTGAAGTCTCAAGAGACAGGCACAGGAGAGGGTGAATTATTTATACATGCTGATGGTCTTTCCAGATTAACACCTTGTGAAGAAAGCCTCATTCAGTTGTACCATCAGCATACTGGTGCTCATGCTGAGCTTGTACAGCAGTGTTAGCAGCCTTGTCATGCTTAGTTTAACAGAAGTGTTGACAAGGCTTGAGGCACAAGCTGCCCATCCCCACCCCCACCCCCAGCAGTGTACATCAGAGGAGGCTGTTTGCGGGAATCACTGGTGAGCTATCGTATCTGAGCACTTCTCAGGTTTCTCAGCCACACAGCGACCTGATGTACTTCATCGTTATCACTCCTGTTCATGGAGATAAAGAGACAGACACACGAGTGGCTAAACACATAATGCTAGTTTCTGGGATAAAGTAATATGTTCAAACATGTCAAAGGTTAAAGAGGTCGTAGTAAGGGAACTTTCAGCGCATGACTTTAAGCTGACAAATACTAGATTGAGCTGTGATGGAACTGTCTTAACTGATTCCCTGTTCTTGTTCATCTACTGAGTCAAGAAAGGACAGCTAGGCCAAAAAGCAACTGGCAACACTTCTCAGCCAACGGTTCTACACTGATGGGCCCCTCTTTATTGACACTCTATGCTTATTCATCTTCTAAGCCAATGAGAAACTCCACACAGGGCTCTTAACTGAACGATCTGTCCCAGTTGACGCTCTTGTTACACAGCTTCTCAAATAAGAATATCTAGATGGGCCAAAAAGACAACTGAAGAACATTCACACAGGGCTTCCAAATTAAGGAGACCTCTTTATTGATGTGGTATATTTACCAATGTCCTTAGCAGGTCCTTCTCCACAAAGGTTTCCACCCTAAAGAATCTCTCTTAATTGTCACTCTGTCCTTAGCCACATCTTCAAATAACAAAGAATCTAGACTTGCGAGAAAAGCAGCTGAATCTTGTTCATCACACAAGCGTTCCACATTTATGGACCATTTTTTATCAATGCTTTATTCGTAGTTATCTTCTTTGTCAGTTAAGAACATCTAATCTTTTTTGAAAAGGGCTCCGGACTAAAGGATTCCTCTTAATCGATCTTCTATTTTGTAGCCATCTCCATGGTCCATGAAGAACATCTAGACTTGCTGAAACAAGTGGCTGAAGAACATTCCTCACACATGGTTCTACACAGAGAGATTCAGCTTTTTTTTTTGCTCAGTTCTTATCGGGATAGTCAGTAAATTAAGAACATATATTCTTATTAAAAAACAGGCAAAGATTTACCTCTGTACAGGAATGCACAGTACCTATGGAGCTAGATTAACTGGTGCTCTATTTATGACCATCTCCATGGTCCACAGCCAGACTTGTAGAAGAGCAGCTGGTCTTTCTCCATAAAAACGACTCCATAATGAACTTTATTTAGGGTATATTCTTATTTACCATATCAGTAAATAAACAACAGCTAATCTGGATAAGGATCCTTCTTCACACACCTCTCTTGTCTTGAACAATAGATGGTGCTTAAGTGTGCCATCTGATGTTTTGTTAAATTCTGCAACAGAAGCAATGGGTGCTTTCACACCAGCTAAACTTTTTCATAGGTCTGTCCTGCCTTTCTTATTAGATCACATTACAGGAACTAGGTATGATTGTAGTTTGTAGAACCCTACTTCTAAGTGACGTAAGTATGTGATGAGTGGTCCAGGCATGCCTGTGTGGAGAGCAAATACCATTTTTTTAAATACAGGTACACCACTAGCCATATAAAAAAACTGATCTTAGCACTAACATGACCAGACAAACAGATAGACAGGCCTTGACAGTGAAGTACAGGACTCTATATGTGATGGAGGATGTGCGACACGATCAACTAACTTTTCTACTGGCGATATAAATACAGCCAAAAAAAGTCCCTGAAATAAATGTAGTTTTCAGCAGTGCTCCAAAGTAGGGTAGTCAGTGAAGTCTCCTCAAGTCAGATTTATTATATAGCGCTTTTTGCAATGAAGCATTGTCTCAAAGAAGCTTTAAAATATTAGACCTTCTATCTTCTATGGCCAATCCCAAATTGAGCAATCCTAGGGAAACAGTGGAAAGGAAAAACTCTCTAAATAAAAAAGTCCTCTTTGGGTTCCTGTGTAGTTTCTTACAAAATTAGTCCCTATATTGGACTGGGGCAAAATTGCCTAATTAGCCAATTAGCATTTTTTTTTAAATATCACACATCCAGTTTGCCTGTTATATTCTATGTGCTGTCATAAGGTCCCAACAGTCTAGGGGGGCAAACGTGGGGGGCAAAAAGACATAAGTGCCATGTGGTGAGTAACAAAGGGCACAGCAGGCAGACTTGGCACTTGCCACTAGAGCTACAACTTACCACATGTGATTGTGTTAGAGGCCAGTAGGTGAATCTTCTATTATAAGTTGATCCTTGGTGTTTATATAAATAAGTACAGGGGTTGGACAATGAAACTGAAACCTCTGGTTTTAGATAAACGTTTGGCTATAGCAGCCCGGCCGTGTTTATTGACCCTGTGGATCCCGACGGACAGTTCTGGTGGAAACAGGAGAGTT
>JAVSBV010000001.1:6934716-6944716 GCA_033117975.1 Parotocinclus spilosoma
CTACCACAGTTGGGTCCCTGAGCAAGGCCCTTAACCCACAATTGCTTGGATTGTAAAGACTGTATGAATTGTAAGTCACTCTGGATAAGGGTGTCTGCTAAATGACATAAATGCTAAATGACATAAATTAGTCTTAAAGGAAATATTCGAATTCCCTAACTGTTTAGGCAGATAAATAGCTGATTAATTCATATAAGTGGCAGAGGTCTTGCTTGTGGCTACTGTTGCAGCCAGCTGATGAAAAGATCTCTCAGACTTATCACATGATTAAATTATATGATTGTAATTTTAAATCATATCTCAGGGTATGGCATTACCTGCAGAAGCTATCTAATCAACAGCAGAACGCAGGCAGACTGTTGATGTGGGCTATCATTTACAAGGCCATAGAAGTATTACTCATCAGATTCCACCATGACTTTCATTGATTGATGTTGTCCATATTATGTTACATCACTTGTGTTGGATCACAAACCGTAGTAACTTAGATTTACTCGATGAGCACTCTTCGATTACTTTGTTGTACTATGCAGATGGATCTAGAAGAGAAAGGGCGCTTGGAGGATGATGTAAAGTACTGACAGGTGTTTAGTATTCAGAATGCCACTACGCTGGCCCGTTCTTCCATTTAGGTGGCTCCAGACTTGTTTTTAAATCTACGAGTGAGTCATCGTACTGACGACAGAGGCTGAGGTGGCTCCCTCCTAACCCTCTCATTAGATTAATCTGCCATTGCCATGTTTATCGATATAAATAAAAAGACTCATCCCTCTGATACATCTGGGAGGAGGGTCCATCTTCATTCAGTCCCCTGCTAGGATCAAGGTTAGCTCGAGGTGTGCCAGGGAGAGAGCTCTGTGGGCTGAGTGGGGGGGTGTCTAAACAAATCTTTGTCCTGACGAGTGTCCTCTTTGCCAAGGTTTGTCTGGGGCTACTGGTAGAACAGGGGGTATGGGAACTGTGAATGAGGATGACGTGATCCTTTTTCGCCCAGCCAATAAAAGAGAGTGCCCGGCAAGATCCAGCTCTGTTTGTGCTGTCACATTCAATAAGGTAGAGCTTTAATGTTTTCTTTTAATCAACCAAATTGCATTATACACTGGCAGTCTACTCTCCACACAGTGGCCCGAGAGTCGAGAGAAGAAGATGATAGGAGATGAGAGACCGGATGTCCAATGTAGGCAAGGCAACTGGAAAGTCAGGTTTAAAGAAATCTAATTAAGAAGGTTGTGCATGTCTGAAGGTATTACAAATGTGCGTTGACCTAGGCCTCTCTCACTATCGTGTCTGACCTTTACAATGATAAATGGGCATAGCAAAAAAATACTTCATCTTGTTCTGTCAATAAGTTGAAGTCTGTGTCTTTGATTACAATAATAAATTGCTCACAATGACAAGTGTTGTAGAAAAGACTGGTACACCCAAACACAAGTCAAGACCAAGACTGGGACACATTGAATCCAAGTCAAGACAGAGACCTGGAATGGCTGGGCCCAAGTAGGATTTTTCCATCATTAAGAATAAAAAGAAAAAAACTTTACATGCGTGGTCAGCACAGTGGCTAATTGGGTAGCACCGCTGCCTCACAGCAAGAAGGTCCTGGGTTCAATCCCAGGGTGGAGCAGCTTGGGTTGTTTCTGTGTGGAGTCTGCATGTCCTCCCCATGTCTGCATAGGTTTACTCCGGGTACTCCGGTTTCCTCCTACAGTATAAATACATGCGTGCTAGGTTAATTGGTGTCTCTATAGTGGCCTTAGTGTGTCTGCGTGTGTGACTGTGTGTGTGTGTGTGTGTGCCCTAAGATGGATTGGCTTCCCGTCTACGGTTGTCCCTGCCCTTGTGCCCAGAGTTGCTGGGTGGGCACCGACTGGCCCGCTACCCCCGTGTGGATTAAGTGGAAGATAATAAATGAATAAATTAACTTTACTTTCATTAGACATGGTGTATATTAATAAACAGTATTATTTAATTACACATTTACTAACAAAAAAAAATAACTCACCAGGAAGGAGTTGTTGGAATCGAGTGAAACATTATATGTATGAATTTAACAGAGATATTTGGAAGTTATTACAATATTAGAGGATACGTTTAGGATGAGTTTATTGGCTAAAACTGTACAATTGAAAGGAGACTGTAGTTCCCTGTAAGGCTGAGCATAACCTAAATAAGGTTGGGCATTGGAGGCAAACACATTCTCTATGGTAACCCGTGGCACATTTGCCCACAGATGTAGCAGCTGGGCCTGTAAATTGACATCCATCACAGTTGGGACAGTGTGTCGCTCAACAGCAAAGGCAGGATTAGGGTGCTTGCCTCCTTTTTTTGCCTGCTTAACACCTGAAAATGTTTTGGACAGAGACGGGTGTATAGTGAAAGTGCCACCTGTGGACAATGAAACTATCAAAGCTGCTCATGCTTTTCAAGGGATCAAATGATACTTTCTGCTGGTGGTCTGTCTGGGCCACCCAGAGCCTGTTTGCTATGTGTGTGTGCCTTTATGAAACCACTGCTCCACCATCCAACATTATAAACAGCTAGGTCAGAACAGCCTAGATGGAGTAAATTTAATAAAGTCCTCACCCAAAGTCTGTCAACTGTTCAAAATATCTTCAAATGCATCATAGGTTAACCATAGGTACCTCAACAAGAAGTACACTACCCAAAAGTAGCATCTGAATGCCTTTTTATCAAATAGCAACAGGAGCACTTTTACTCACTTATGCATCAAGAACCAGAATGCAATAAGACCACGCCTGTAATCGTTTACATTTTTAGTTTTGCAGCAATCCAACATTTCAATCTGGGTGCATTCTTTTTTTTAAGTGAGTATATTTAAAATATAAACTTAAATCATATATACCCTAAAAGTATTATTAATTATTGTTGTATTATAGTCTTAGTCAAACTAAGGCAATGTGAATACATTAAGACAAATGGGAAAACATAAAAAAATATTATAATCTGCTCTTAAACAAAAACTATCCTAAAGTCTAATAACAAAGTAAAGTGTGTGGGTAAGAATGCACACATACAATCTTAACACAGGCTATTTAAAATAAAAAATGTTTAATAATTGGATAAGGAATAAGAACAGCAGTAACTTGTTTTTTTTTTCTTTTAGCCAATCTCAGTGAAGATTTTGCTTAGGCATGTGAAGAAAGCCCGATGTATTCTTTTTGATTGAAT
The DNA here is from genome assembly GCA_033117975.1 of Parotocinclus spilosoma. NCBI lineage: Eukaryota > Metazoa > Chordata > Actinopteri > Siluriformes > Loricariidae > Parotocinclus > Parotocinclus spilosoma. The sequence goes on from JAVSBV010000001.1 coordinate 6,937,906, forward strand.
TGTTGCTATTCAATACCGGTAGAAAAAAGGTCAGGTTATAATTAACCTTACTCCAGAGAGACGCACGACGCACCGAACTCAGCTGGTCTCAACAACAATTCCACCTTACCCCGAGACCAAGGCAGAGTGCAGAGTCATTGAGTACACTTAACGAATTCTGTGTGGGTTTGCTATCTTAAAATAAGACATACAGAAGATTATGTCATTTCAAACTTTCTGGATTAAAAACAAAGACAAAAAATGGAAAGAAAAGAGTCCTCAAAGTGTGCAAGAATGCAAAGCTTTCCAGGTTTCTTTAGTCTTTGAGATCTGTAAGATAACCTGACTGGTTTTCGCTGCATGACAAATCATTATCGATATGATGAAACACATGTTCTTTTTCTTTTTCCAGGGACAGCAGTCAACATCACACTCGACGCTCAGCAACAACATCTGAGCCCCACAGAAGATGCAAAGGATAAGGGAAACTGAAGAGATGACTTCAGCCACAAAGTCACTTTGACACAGCGAATGAGGAATCAGGTAACAGGATCAGGCTTCATTATGTGACTTCAGGCGAGCTGGCAGGCGGCCAGGTAAGCTGGACGCACAAATGGACATTGATTTTTCAATAAAGCCCCTCAGAGCTGTCAGCCAACCACAGCGCACTGATATCTTCCCCCCAAGGAGAAGACCTCTAGTGCCCAAAGCCTGAACTGACTTGCATCCACATGCTCTTTCTGCAGAGTCTACATGCTCCTGAATCGAGCCTGGTGCTCTAGCAGGTGTGTGTGTGAGAATTCAGGTACCATAAAACCTCAGAGAAAGTCGTCATTGTTCAGCGTTCAGCAGGATGCAGTCCAGTGGAAGGGCTACGGGCAGAGGCAAGCCTTTATTGTTTTGTGAGTGAGGTTATAATATTCCTCCTCTGACAGCTTGGTCATATTTCCCAGCTCCCTGTAGGCTGGGCTATAGGCCCCCTGCTCCTGGGCCAGACACATTTAGTGCTCCCCATCCATCAGAGTTGCAAAGCCCAGCACGCATAGCAATGCCCTGATCCTGAACCCCTCAAGCCAGCCACTGCTTTGACAGCTAAACAGAGAAGAGGACACAGGTTGTGTAGCACATACAGTACATAATAAGATAGCTTTCTGACATTTTTTCCAACTCTTTGCAAATATTCTCATTGCTAAGTGTGTTATAATACTAGATTTTAAAACCGTTATTATTGATTGATGCTATTTCATCTGACTGAAACAGGACAATGAAGTGAAAGGATCAGAAAGCTGATATGTCAGCTGTTCAAAAATCACACAAGTTACCCTAACGCGTATTTCCTAACAAAGGTTTCATTTTCTAGATTTTTTTCATTCATTTTCTAGATTTTGTCATGTCATTTTCTACGACATCACTTCAAGAGACTGAATATGTGTCAGATTTGCAAAATAACCATTGGCCTTACAATCCATATTCAGCCCTGCCCATTTCTTGCACGTTCATCACCGATGCTAAATTGCCATGAATTCCAAGCCAGATCTTTAAAACTATATATTGTGTGCAGAGACATCAGCAACATAATGAAAATTGGCTCGTGGTTACCAAAGGCCCATGACTAATGAAAGGACACTTGTCAACAACTATGAGGTCATTCGAACTTAAAGTGCTATTATGCAGCACTAAAACACAAAGTTTACTTCCTAGGGCTTGAAGAATTAAAGAGTGTAAAGGTGGGGATCTTGGTGGCAGGACTACACTGCAGATTGTGTTGGTAAAGCACAGCTAAATCAAAGACGAATTTATTTCTGTAGCACCTTTTACTTTGGAGTATTGCTTCCAAACATAATTACATTTTCAATTTTGTAGGGCCAAAGCCCTAACTGTGCAAGCATAGTGTTATAATATTATAAGAAAGATACTCTGAGAGGAGCAAGAATCAATATATATATATATATATATATCGACTGTATATATATATATACATACACATATACGTGAGAATTTATAGTAATAGTTAAAACCATTACAAATAAACATAAATAGAAAAATGACAAAATGAAAGAAAAACACATTTAAAGAACATTTATTTAATATAAGTAGACAATAATACATTTATTTTAATGCATTGTTTGAAATAAAATAATAATACAGTATAGAGAATACAAAACTAGAATGCAAGCCAATAGTATATATACATAAAATAGCACAAAGAATAGGCATGTAGACATTAATACCCAGTCCCACCATGCCCGGGTCCCACCAGAGGCAGTAACTCCCTCCATTAATCAGTTATTAGGATACAAAGTGCCTCCAATAACTTGCCGCTGAGGATTCATCTTAAATCTATTATTCAATTTAAATTGTCACCCTAGGCTTGCTCAATTTGGAATTGGCCTTTTAAGATAAAATAATATTGTATTGTAAAGCTCTCTTCTCTCGTGTGACCTGGCAACCCTGGAATTAAACGATGCTACCAAACACTAAAGTTTGACATTTGCATCATGTCCGTCTGTGAGCTTATTGGCTGGCTGCAAAGGAAAAATCTAATTATTTATGTCATGTAAACTCAGAGTTCCTCTAAATCTGATTATCCAAATGCATGTAAACTCATCAATAGGATTACTAATCTTAGTTCCTGCACTTATCGTATTATAAAGTACGTGTAAACGCGTTCAGTGTTCACGCAATAAAATGTGGGCCTATATGGACGATGAACTATATAATTGATTTAGTATGAGGGACTCTAGTGTTGGTTTAAAACAGAAGGCAGATCACACACTGTGCTTTGAAAAAAAAAACAACTTCCAGCATAATATCTCACTTCTCAAGAGTCCATTGTGTAAATTTGACACATGTAGCCCTGCGGTTTTTGCCAGTTCTCTGTGCCATGCATGTGTCTTTCTTATTGCTTCACATGCTGTCTGAGTTTTATGACAACGCATAACAGGAAGCATCAGTCATCATGTTATAGAATGCAGACTTTCTTTCTGTTTGTTTTAGCCATTTAGAGCATTCGGAGTGAGAAGAGCGGAAAGGCTCAATGTGTTACACCAAATGTGGTGAAACTTAATAGTGGTGGCTGGGTGTAAATCCTGTGCTTTTACTGACATGGCTAGGTAGACAACTCCTTGTAAAGGAAATGAGTAGTCTTGTGTCAACAGCCCTTTCTTCATAAAACTGCAAACTCGCATTAGATGGCAGGTCGTAAAAGAATCACCTGCAAAGTTTTGGAACTAATCGATGCTCTGACATCAGTTAATTGCAAAGTGTAGCACACAGGTTTAGCCAGATCAACCTTTTTTCCGCTCATTTTATTTGAATGTGAATTGCCAAGATAAAGCTGCAGCAGAGAATCGTTTTTTCCATCTCAATCCTGACCACTTCCAGTAAACTCGATTAAATGGACATGGCATAAAAAGTTTTTTTTTGCTATTTGTGAATCAAATTTGAAAAGCTTTATGGCTGCATGTCACATTCCTTGTAGTTTATAGAGCCAATATGCCATACCTTTGGATGCCAGCTCTGCTCAGTGCTGCTTGTGCTCTTGTGTCCTCTGTCAAAGCAGGGCTTTATGCATAATTCATTCAGAACTCTCCCAAGAGAGCAGATAGATCAAACTAACCTAGTGTTTCAGTGCATGCAAAAGCTATGCAACTCAATCTGCAAGCGTGAGCTCAACCCATCAGAAAGTAGAAGGTGAGGGTGCAGTGGGTTCAAAGTTACCCGAATGCTCTTCGATGGATCCTGCCCATTTTACATTTCTGAAAACCGTCCTGCAAGGTTGATGTTCTCAGCTGCCCATAGACTCAGTCACACTGTGTTAGTCTTCCGTAAAACGACATTAACACCTTTCCTGTACAGTCTTAGACATTCAGTATTTTTCGACCTAAAATCTAATTATTCTTTATCATTGAAGTTTTAGTGGCCATTTTACTTGGTAGCATTACCATTAATGTCTGTAGCTAATCTGTTTTTCTACACACTTTGTCTTTCCCCTTACTCTAATATCTAATGGCCAAGTCTCTAAGGATCAGCACAAAACAGGTACTATTTGTTTGGTGGATCATTTTCATCACTGCAGTGACACTCATATGTCAATTGCGAGTTAGTGTCTGTTGTGATAGTATGAATGAGTCGGACAAAGCATTGCTGCTGGAGCTTTAACATGAAAATAGTCCAATAGCCAAAACAAATAGTATATTAATTATTTATTAAATATATGAATAAACATATTATCTTGAGATTAAGTTTATGGACATATGGCACTGACATTTTCCTTTAGAATTTGCTGGTTGAATTAATTGCTCCAACCAGCAAAACCCCAATACTACCACCACCATGTTTCTGAGATGGATTACAGGTTTTAAGCTGAAATGCAGTGTTTTCATGTATTATTTAATAGCCTTCTAGTTTGTCAGTGTAATCTGAAGCTGGACATCAATGTTCATTTTGGAGAGCAGTTGCTTTTTTTACACCATTGTTGTTCAGTGTACTGCTGATGGAAAATTCATAAACATTCAAAACAGCAAATGTAAAAGAGGCTAAAAGGTTATCCTTGGTTTTGTTGTGACTTTGTGGGCTATTACATGCCCTGCTCTTGTATTGATCTATATTAGTCGTCCAGTCTTTCATTTTTACAAAGTTTGCATGATTAAGGATTGGTGATGTTCAAATACTTTAGAGGTGTTTTTTTAAAAACTTTTTTATAATGACACAAACAGGCTGTGAAGATCAGACTTCAGCTCCCTGGGTATTAAATACAACGAGCACCGGATTGTAATCCTATTGGGACTGCGGTACTGGTACTGGACTCTGGACCTGATGGTCCAGGGTTCAAATTCCACCTCTGTCAAGCTGCCACAGTTGGGTCCTTAAACAAGGCCCATAACCCACCATTGCTTGAATTGTAAGACTGTATTAGTTGTAAGTCGCTCTGGATAAGGGCGTGTGCTAAATGCTGTAAATGTAAATCAAAAACACTTTACTCTAATTTCACCTACAAATGAACTCCTTATATTAGAGGTACACTTTTATTAATATGATAAAATATTGCATAATTTTCCTCAGATTAATGAACAAGTACATTTAATTGAATTCTCTATATCTACTTTTAGGAAATTATGATGATGTATTAGGTCATAGAAGCAGGACAAAAAAAAAAAAACTTCAAGCACCACTGTATTTGGACAGATAAATAGATCTCAGTATAAATTATACAGATTTGTTCGTTGCTATCACAAGTTCCATGAGTGCTACACAGCTTTCCTTAATCACACAATGACAAAATTATGGATTATTATTTTGGGTTGTTTTTAAATGTGACAAAGTAAAATACTGCATTCATAAACCATACTGTACTCATATGACTGTGTGATTGCATAGCGTATATCATGTCTGATTATTTTGGTCTTTTTTAAGTGCTGGTGTGTAGGCAATTTTTAGAAGAATAACAGCTTATTTATATGAAAAGCATGAATCCTATGACAGTTCTTTATTTCATTATTTAAGCTAGACCAGTACTTTTGGTATGCTTTGGGCAGGAAATCATACAAAATCACGCACTTGAGTGTCTCATTATTTACGAACAAGCACAAAAATGATTTTCCCACACTAGAGAGAGGGAGAGATGACGTTTAAAATAGTCTGTAGTTATTATTGTTGGGAGTTTTTATGTGGGACTTCTCTTAAGTAAAGCTCTCGACAAATCTCTTTACACATGACACATCTTTAAATATTTTTTATGTATCTTTGTTTTCACTTGGCCACAACTTATTTGGGTCTTGGTCTTGCTATTGCATATAGGAATGTATGAGACTTGGCTTTGTATTTGTCATGTTTTGTATGGGACTTGGACTTCAATGTTATATCCTGACCTTGGACTCTGCTTGGAGGGAGTTTGAATGTCCTCCCTGTGTCCATGTGACTTTATTCTGGGGTACTCCCATATTCTAAAGGCATGCGTTTAAAGTTAATTTGTCCCTCTAAATAGTCCGAGTATAAATGTGATTGCCTAGTATTGATATAACCTTGCTCGTGTCATGAATAGTTATTGATGCTGATGCAGCAACAACTAAATAATTAAATGAACAAACAAACGTTTACATCTTTTCTCATATTGACTTTTTCACCACTGTTATACCCACTATTTGGATTTCAGTGCAATCTTTGGGGTGCTGCCTATTTTGGGTAGGTTTATATTTGTAGATTGGTCCAAGGTTCAAAATTCTACCTCTGCCAAGCAAGGCCCTTAACCCAAAATTGCTTGGCTTGTAAGTCACTCTGGATATGGCATCTGTTAAATGGCATAAATTAAAATATAAAATTTCAGTCCAAAGCAGAAAATGATGCTATGCCAATTTAACATTCTGGTTCACACTGGGATCCTTAACATCAAGCCAAAATATGTAACAGATGTCATATGAAAAAGGCCACATACTGATTAAATGGCTTTGATGGGGTACATTATGCAACCAAACTTGCCAAACTTTCCCAACAATTCTGTGGGCTAAACACGCTTGTGGGATTTCTGTGTTGGTACTTTTACCAGCTGATAACTTACAAAGAGCTCCTACTATTTATAATGGCATCAAAACAGCAATTGGACCTCCTCGGATTTAAAGGCAAGGGATGGAGGTTAGGACCAGTACCAATGTGTTGTAGGTGATTTACCTTCTCTAAAGAGAAGAAGCAGGTATGCTCAAGTATATATACACTGTCTAGGGTTCTTCCTGTCTTGCTTTGCTGCCTTGAAACTGTACAGGATGTACAGAGTGAGAGACAGAGAGAGAGGCAGACAGGAAGAGAGAGAGAGAGAGAGGGAGAGAGAGAGAGAGAG
>JAVSBV010000001.1:6954235-6974049 GCA_033117975.1 Parotocinclus spilosoma
CACACACACACACACACACACACACACACACACACACACACACACACACACACACACACACATATATATATATAAGGCAATGGAAAAAGTTAAGTCTTAGATACAATGACTGGTCACAGGTGACAAATACAAAATCTATCTGATGCATCCAGTTATATGGAGAGTGTCCAAAATTACTAGAAGCTCATGAACTGTGAGGAATGCTTATAAAACAGGAGTGGTGCAATTACTGAAGTAAGGGGAAGTAAACCAAATATTAAAGAAAAGAAAAAAGAAAAAAAAAGACATTTTTACTCCAGGGAACTTAGATTCATATATCAAGATCAAGTAGTGTTTTTGTAAACTCTCAGATTAACCATCTTAATTGACAGTTTAATGGTTCGAATTATTATGACATGCTTATTAAAATAGTTATGTATGAAATAAATTCTTCAGTCTATAGATTTCCTGCCAGGTTATTTCTTTCTTGCCAACAATAATCACATTTTCAGTGCTTGACCATACGATGCAGCCATACTTATGGGCTGTGTCCAAAAATACCATTTCTTACATCGTACATATAATACAGAGAACAATTAGCCTGTAGGGAACAGAACTGTACATGATGTGGGACAATTCCTTAAGAACAAATTGCCCATGGTGACTCTTTAAAATGTGACTAATAATATGTATAAAAATGTATCATTATAGTAATCATCATCATTATGTCTTTTTACTACAAAAATACCTAATATATCATAGGCTATTCAGTAATTTAATAATCTCTAAACTAAAAGTTAATGTCTGTATTTCTATCCAGTGTTTTGAAGAACCGGTGGTTCACACTGGGTTGCACTGCCAAGATGAACCGCTAGATAGAAATACAGAAAATGGGTTCATGAAGGGCCGTAGCAAATAAACGATCGATCGACAGGTCAATCCACCTCCAAATTATGGTTCATTTGACCACCATGATCACTCTGCACCATGCCTGAGATAGGCATGCTAAACCATCCTCAGGTCTGCTTGAAGAATGGTTTAGTTGGCCTTTGGTACAGTACACTGAGTGTGATCACCAACTGTGCCCAAGTACTAAACCCAACATCAGCAGCTTCTGTAAAAGTCTTCTTATACATGCAGCACGAGTTTCTGAAAATCACTGCACTGCAGAATCAATCCAAAACAGCTCCAAGAACACCACAGATCAAGAAAATCAGACTAATTATTCTTTGTCTATCTATAAGAAAACTGGCAAGAACTGGCATGCTTATCCAGGCAAAGGTTTCAGGGGTAGGTGTAGGCATAAGTAAAACCTAGAATGGATTGCAGACTTTACAAAACAGGCTGGATAGAACACCCAACTATCATGTCGTAAGCTCCATACAAGATGTGATCCCAAGCACTCAGGAACTGCAGTTTCTAGAAGCTGGATCTTACTGTAGATTACAAGAGCATTAGCAAGGACCGTTAATCTTTGATTTAATATACAGATGTACTACGGGGAAATTATTCATATGAAAGAGTGATTACAGCTTAATAACAATGACTGTTTATAACAAAATTATCTATTATCGTAACCCATATAGAGCTCAAACATTGCACTCTCAGCATAGGTTCTCAGTTTCATTAGTCACGTAATGACCAAGTTTGGTTTTTGAAAGGCAATTTCGTAGATCACTTACACCTTGTCACGGTTTATGAATGAGAACGATGATGTCATTGCTAAATTAGATTAATCTGGTGTTTAGAGTGGAAAGCAATGTACGCAATGTAATAAATATTTTAAAACACATATCTAAATACTTTTAAACATTTCACCAAGTCACAGAGAGAATAACATTGACATCAGCATTGGCACTGATAGCCAGGAGCTTCTGTAGTTCAAAAGTAAGAGCCAGTTGCCAGAAAGTGCAGCATCCAATTAACCTGCGGTTACAGGGACTTGCCATGGACGGGTTCTCCTCCATAAAGCACTAAAACCTGCACAAGAGCAGCTTTACAACATTATGTCAACTTAAAAGGCCAATCTCATTTAGCAAGCCTAGGGCAAGAGAATCAAGGAAAAACAAAAAAAAATAAATAATAAAAATAAAATAAATATAAAATAAATGTAAAAAACTAGTTCTAAGGAAGAATCCTTGGGAGGACCAAGACTCAAAAGGGGACCCATCCTCCTTGGGTGGCCTAGATGGTAACTGAAATAGTTACTTATTAGTTTTTATTAATAGTAGAATTATTAGTTTTTATTAATAGTAGAATTAAGTAAATTATAACGGTTGAAAGCCAAAGAAGATAATGGTGTAATACTAAAAGCTGAAAGACAGAGCAGCTCAACGGTTACTGCTATAAACTACTATACAAAAAGTAATGTTCAAATCCTCTCTACTGTTCAGCCCCTGAGCAAGGCCAGAAACTTTTAACCTCCCAGCAAAACTGTATGGATAAGAATGACTCTGCTTCTTCCATCGTATGGCAATAAAAACTACGAAAACTAATTACTTTCACTGGTGTGATGAGAAGCAAGCACTGTTTATCTTAATTGACTGGCAGCACACTGGCATGATTTTTGGAGATGTGTTCAACTGAATATTTGATTGATTACAGCCTAATGATCGCCATTGTTTTTAAAGAGTGTTGTGTCTCGCCACTATTGGCAGCATTTCTCTTTGCTCCTTTTAAGTGCACTTTAGATACATTTACCTTGAGTGGCTCTTCAATTAGCTCATACGTCTTTACTCTCACTAAAAGTGCGTGTTCAAGTGTGGAACGCTAGCTAACTCATGAATACAATCTTTTCCGTTTAAAATATTACACTGATGATGAGGCTCTAAGTACTGGGTAATAACCCAAACCGATCTGACTTTCGGTGAGATGGAACGTGACTATCTAAGAGGTGAAAACGATCTAGGACAATTAGTGTGGACTGGGGTAGCCTAGCAGGTAAGGTACTGGCCTCTGGACTAGGAGGTCCAGGGATCAAATCCCACCTCTGCCAAGCTACCACAGTTGGGTCCTTTACCCTTAACTCACAACTGCAGATATTTTATCGCTCTGGGCGATAAGAGCGTCTGCTACATTACATAAATGTAAATAAATTTAAATAAATGTAGTGTCCTATTTAATCACTGAATAATACGTCAAATATCAGAGGAAAATTTGAAATACCAGTATAGCATTTCAGGCCAGTACACTGGCAATTGGGAAACTGGATATAAGCTCTAGTGATTTACACTGCAACTGCTCTTCTAACCATGTAAGACGGCTTGCTAAGCCACACACCAACCTGCCAACAGAACCCTAAAGACATCCACTGACTGTATAGCTTAAAAACTGGCAGCTATTCACTACAGTAATGACTAAAATCTCACCCAATAAAGAAATGGCTTAGGAACCAGGGTCAGGAAGCATACAGCTGAGAGCAGTCAAACTAGTATTAAGATAAGGGGAAAAACTCAGGCAAAGGACAAGAACAGCAGAAAAACTAGCCTTAATGGAAAGAATGGAAAAATAATCCTGTGAGAAGCAAAGACGATCACAGCTAACTCTAAAGTGGAAGTTTAAAAGCCTGATCTTAGTATGACGGAATAGAACTAGGAAATGGATTCTTAATTGTGTTTCGATCACTGAAAATATGTACATGATTTGTTTGAGTTACCTGCTCACCTGCAAGTTAACAGGTGTCAAAGTAATAACCGCTGACACTGACACACCGTTAACACATCCATCAAGCGAACAATGCTGCTTAATGTCCAAAGTGAGTCAACTTCTTATTCGCAGAGACATCAAAGTGACTGACCACTCTCCAGTGTACAGCTCTTCAAAAGACAGCACGACCCACCTCGCACCTGTCTAACAACGGCGCAAAGTGCAGAGTGTAAGCAACACTGGCCTGAAGCAGTTTCTTTCAAACAGCTGCAGTCGAGCGATTGCGTCACATTTTTAACAGCTTGCCCAACTCCTTGAATGACACAGTAAATCCCTGGCTGGGTTTCGAAATTTATCTCGCACCATAATTTAAGTACAAGGTGTTTCTTTTACATAATAAAAGCCTTTGATTTGCATAACGTTTTAAGTTCTTAAGTGTTAATTCTGGACCTCCATGTGTTGGCCACAAACATTCACGGAATTTAGCAGACGCCCTTATCCAGAGCGACTTACAACTGATACAGTCTGACAAATCAAGCATTTGTGGGTTAAGGGCCTTGCTTAAGGACTGTGGCAGCTTGGCAGAGGTGGGATTTGAACCCATGACCTTCAGGTCCAGTGACTTAACCGATAGGCTACCACAGTCCCATCATCAAACATCACCAACCATCAACTGTGTAAAAGTCTTTGTTTACAACTGGTATAACGACCATAAATAACCAATTCTCAGTGTCTTTAATAAAATACAAACATACAGGACAATACAGGAATCGCATACACAATACCTAAAACAATTCCTAGAACAAAATAGCTTCTGTGGCATTAGTGTAACCTCTTAAAAAGTGGTTTCTTGACTGCTACTCTTCCAAAAAAGACCATTCTTGATCAAGTTTCGCTGGACTTTAGAAGTATCAGTTACTGTTGAAGCTTTCAGATGTTGCAATTGCACAAGTGTAAGGAGAGGTCACACTAAAAGCCTGCCACTGTAGCCTATTCAGATTTTTTCCCCCTCTATATTTCTTGCTCATGCAGGATGATGTTGCCAAGATGTACCATTTTAAAGTTAAACTGCTAAGATCTAACATCTTGCCTGGTGTGTAACGATGCATTGTGGCCCAATAGAAAATGAGACGATGTGCATTATAAAGTTGCATGATGCATTCTAATGCAACTGTATTTTTAAACATCAGATGGCACAATCATACGTCATCCTCTTTATGTTGAAAGTTTTTCCCTTTCCACTGCTGCTCTAGTCTTGCCCAAGTTAAGATAGGCTTTTTGAGATAATATAATATTGTAAAGCTCTTTGAGACAATGCACCACTGGAAAAATCGCTATATAAATTATATAAATTAAATGTATAAATTATACATTTGACCTGACCTGAAGTTTTATAAAAGCATACATTATTTTCAATTGTTATTCTTAAAAAATAAAGGAATGCAAATTTCACTGTGGTATTTTTATGGTGAAGCTACTTTTTGTTTACAATTGTAAACTTCTATTACTAATATTCTATTCTATTACATTTTCTCTTTGTCAGTTAGTGTGCCGTCTGGTTTATTTAATTTAAACAACGTTACACTGAGACACAAAGTTACTCTGGAACTAGTCATACACACTGCAACCTGCAACCAATCAATCTACTGCATGTCTTGGGGATGTAGGAGAAGATTGGAATAAGCCTATATAGACTCACTGAGGACTTGCAAACTCCATACAGGTGGAGTTCAAGATCCAGACTGAACCTGGGAGGTGACCATGCTTTCCAGAACCTCAAAGAAATGGGATTGGAATGTTCAACTTTATCATGACCCTCACCAGAATTAGGAAAGTTAAAAAAAAACTTAACTTGCTATTAGCAATCAAAAAAGGTCCTGATGATCAAGGGCATTCAAACTCAAAAAACTACTCGCCTGCATCAGCATAAGAATAAACAGCTCTGATGTGAACTTCTTGCACAACCTCACGGCATCTGGATTTTCTTAAATATCCTTGATTTGCATTCCTTCGGGGGCCGAGTTGTAGCAGGGCCGTTATATATCGCTGACGGGACCCCGAAATAAGCCTAAAAGCCCCACCGGGAGTCCACACAGGAACCTCACAGCAAGTGTGTGTGGGCTGAATCAGGACCCTTTTATTACGCATTTAATTGTCCAAGCTGAAACGAAGCAATATATGTTGCCCTGATGGCAGTTAACTCTTCTATTAAATGTACATTTATGCGCTGTGCGCCATGGCAACAGCATAAACCATTTTAGTGATACCATCTGAGCAGTGCTTCAGTTTTTCCCCTTTCCCAGTCCTTAGTCCCTTCTCTTATTTACTGATGTTCTTGGTGCATACTTTCCCCTCGCCAGGCCCTGACACCCAAATTTGGCCCAGGCTGGCATGATTCATGCTGAGGGGAATCGATAGTAGTGTTTTAACAAACATAGAACAGCTGTGTAACAACACGATGGGTCCTGTGGGCTTGAGTCAACACATTAGGTAATCTCAGCCTGGGCAAGCATTCCGAGCGCTGATCCAAAGTGTGGGCAGAGCGAGGAAAATGTAGGGGACTCACCTGATAGGCTCTGTTAATTTGAGACGCAGCCCAGGCGGCGTACTTCACGTTGTCCTTCTTTACCTTGGCGCTGACTTTTGGGCTTCCAGCAATGTGGCTCGCCGACTGGGAGGACAGAAAAGTCAGAATAAATCAGGATTAAAGCAAACGAATGCGAGAGTTAATGAGAATCAGAGAAGAGCACACGGATGGTAAACAGGTTTAGGTTTCGATCCTGCAAGGATGGCAAGCCTAAGAACACACCAGCGGTGAAAAATTGAGAGGTTCCCTGCTGCCTGTGTAATGGCCCTGGTGTTCCATGTCCCTTAATGCCTCGTGTAATCAACAGCCTAGACAAGCGGTGCTGACAGGGACACAAGTGTTATGGAAGTGGTGCGCGGCTTGTGCGGTGCAACGTGAATCATATACTCCATGCCACCCAAAGCTCTCGTTCCTGTAGCCGCAAAGATCCCATATCTCCCCCTCGTTAATGTAGGCAACCCCACACAGCAAAGCTCAGACAATCCCACCGGGCTGTACATTAAAGGCTTTTCAATGAATATGCTGAAATTTTAACTCGACACCAATCAAGTCTGGCATGGTGTTTTTTTCTCCCTGGGACGTCAACTTTGTGGCTACTGAGTTTGACATTGAGATGCCTATCAGTAAAAAGATTTAAACCTCTCCTGATCAGAACACTCAAATTACTCAAGTCCAAGCAGCTGTGCTTAAAGAGATATGAGGAGCAAGGGGACTAGCCAGGGCATGGCTTAAACAGTTTGGATGTTAGTACTGTTAACGAGCGACATTTTTACTGTAACGTAACCTTTAAACAGTAATGGGCCTAAACATTAGTACTCAACTGATTAAAAATGCACACAAGAAATGAAAATCAGCTTAAAAAATACAAACTTTATGACCAGACATACAAACCTTATTAATTACTACATAATCTAACTGACCACAGATCAGGGTTGAGGCGATGGCAATTCATCTTGACTTTATCGCCCGGCAGTGACAGGAAGGTAAACAAATCGAAACTAATTCTAAGCAACAAACCTCAAAAAGGCCTCAGAAGCCAACCAGAACGGACCACGGCAAAACCTTCTCAACAAAAGAGGCAACGACAAGTAAGAAAAACTATGTTTGAAGGCAACCACTCAACACAACAATAAAGATATACTTTATAATGACTGTGCAGTGAGTGACAATGGAAAATATTTCTCGCTCAATATTTTCGGGGATTTTACGGATAACTGCAACTAAACAATACTTTAACAGTCTACATATAGGATGTAAAGTATTCAAAAAAGTTATTTGAACCTATCTGTATCAACCAGAGGGTAGCACGGTGGCTCCGTGGGTAGCACCGCTGCCTCACAGCAAGAAGGTCAAGGGTTCAACCCCAGGGTGGAGTCTGGATCCTTTCTGTGAGACTCCATATAGCATGTCATCCGTGGGTTTACTCTGGGTACTCCAAGAAATGTGTGGTAGGTTAATTGGTATCTGTAAAGTGGCCCTTCGTGTGTGTGCGCCCTACGATGGATTGGCGCCCTATCTAGGGTTGTTCCTTCCCTTGCGCCCAGAGTTGCTAGGTGGGCGCCAGCAGGTCGCCAGCTGGTCCGCGACCCTGTATTGGCAAGATATGATCCTACAATGACAGTTATATATACTGGACTACATAATGCTGTGTCAATATTGTTGAATATGTTATGCACACGCATTCATGCACACACACACGTCTTATATGCAATAGTTTTATATTATTATGCTCATCATAATATTGTATTCTGTCTAGCATAGTCTATATATTGTATTTTGTATTATTATATATTTTTTTTTAGATATTTCTCCATTCATTTTATTGGGTTCCCTTTATTTTTAGTGGGATAATTACTAGCAAAGTTTCTTCCTTGTCCCATCAAGCGAGCTTTTCCTAGCCACTGTCAATATAGGCTTGATCAATTAAGGCTCCAGGCCTAGATAACTGTAAAGCTTCTTTGAGATAATGTGGCATTATAAAAGTGCAATAGAAATTAATTTGACTTTGACTTCAGCTCATGGAAGGCCACTGGGGATTGATAGTTGTAAGGAAGTACAAAGTTTAAAAAGCAGTCAATCCATTGTCACTGTCAGATACATTTATATACACTTCTGGTTCTCCGTTACTTATTGTGCTCTAAAGCTGGGAGCACATGTTGTAGCTGAGGTGCTGAAAGGAGTTAGCGAAGGCTGTAACAAAATCAAAACTTGCCAGAACGAAGAGCGCATGTGGACTCAGACTGGATGTCTGAACAGTAAATTTTCTAATGCTGTGGTGTCATTGGGTCTTTTCCCCACATTGCTCTGATCTACGCTCGCTATGCTGCAGTTTAAACCACAAGGAAACTGACATGGTTCAAGTGTTGATACATCATAACACAACCAATGTCATCAGCATTCCTAGTACAGGCCGGAGCCGATTAGAAATTTGCATGTGGATTTTCCACATTTAAGTATTTTTCTCCGCATTGTATTGATGAATGATCAAATTTCAGTTTTATTTTGACAACCCTACTAAACAAACAACAGAAACTCGCATCAAAATAGTTGCTGTTAACAAAACCACATCTCAATTATGGGCAGCCCTGCATTAAGCACTTTGTGCAGCCTCCCTTTGCCAACACAACAGCTGAGTCATCCCTGATAATGTTTAATGAGATCGCAGATACAAAGCAAGGAATCTGAGCCACACCAATTTCAGAATCGCTCCAGATCTTCTCTTGTAGACCTTTTCTTCGGTCCAGCCCACAGACTTTCCACAGGATTTATGTCAAGTGACTGGAAAGGCATGTCAAAAGAAACTTCAGAAAGGCTTTTTCAGCCAAAGGCTTGTGGACTCTCCATTGATCTCATGATTTACTTACGTTCACTGCCAACACAGACACACAGGTATGACAGTGGCAACAGAACGTTAGGATTGGTTCCATGACCACACTCAGATTTCATACATGTACCAAGTTTTGCCTTCGAAACTGCTTTAGTACTTTGTGGCATAGATTCAACAAGTTGCTGAAAACATTCCTTTTGAGATTTAGGTCCATACTAACATGACAGCGTCACAGAGTTGCTGCAGATTTGTCGACTGCACTTCTGTGATCACATCCAAATCTCCCATGCCACTACGTCCCAAAGATGCTCTATTGGATTGAGATCTGGTGACTATGGAGGCCATTTGAGCATTTTTATGCTCATGAAACCAGATTGAGACTGCTGGGAGTAGCCATTGGTTAATGGTACACTGTGGACAGGCCCACTTTCCACTGTAGCCTATTGCAGCTGATTTTTCTATTTTTTAATATTGCATGCAAAATCCTCATATGACCCAGTTGTAGAATAACAAAGACACCGATTGTCATATTATCACTGCTAAAATATTACATCTAATTTAATGCTGGTATTTTAAATAGTTGGTGTCTATATGGAAAATAGATGGCGTTTCTAAGTGACACTTTGCTTCTACCTGCATCTTTCACTTCCATTATATTGTGAGAAGCTAAACGTTTAGTTCATACAGTACTAAATTATGAGCTCACTTCCACGTTTTCTCCAACGCTATATAAATAAATTCCCCGTGGTTATTCAGTATGGTACGTGATTAAGGACCAAACCCATTTTAACCACTACTGTTATGTTCAACTTGAGTTAGCACCCACTCTAACGAGTCTACATTCCCACACACCTTTAATCCAAATTTCCTCTCAAGGTCCACCAGATGTGCGTTCTCATTACGAGATCAGGTCTGGCTCTATATTAAACGGCCGCAAACAAGAGGTGTACAGCGCACCCAGCATGATGAACTACAGTGGAGCCCTCAGGTTCCTGCTCTTTCCATGCCTGTGAAACACTAATGGTACATCAAAGAGATCGCTTGAGTCTGTTTGAACTTCCGAAATAACTGTGCGTGCATGTGCGCGTCTGAGAACAGTGCGCGTCTGTGCGGGGTTCCCCAACGCGCCTCTGCCTTCCTTCTGCTGCCAGCTACCTATTTGTGTTCCTATGTCAGGAGTCACTTATAAATGATGCATTGGTGTTAATGGACAACTTCCTGTTTAAATAAATACGCAGATGAAAGGCTTATTCTGCGTGTACACAACCCAAAAGCTGAGCAGCTGGCCCACGTGGGCTGGAGCGGCGGCTGCGGGCCCGCTCCTTTTCTTTATTTATCGGTGTTATAAACATTAAGACGGCTTGCCAAAATACACAGTGCTACATTTCAGGAATGGCACACTTCATGGCTTTTGAAGGTAAGTGGTGGGAACGAGGACTGAGTCAGCACTGAGCAATCTTGTCCGAGACCCAGGACGTCCCTGTTCCTCTCGCGGTGCCTCAACGCAGCCGGTATAGATGAAGGCTAAAAAAAAAATGAAGGGAGGTGTTTGTTTTCTTAAGCTTAGGCGCACGCTGTGACTCACCATGTACAGGCCAAACAAGGCCCTCATGTTCCTATTGTTCAGCTTGAGTGCCTGCGCAAAATACTTCCTGGCCAGCTCCAGGTTCTCCAGCCCCCCCTGGGTGTACTTCACCTAGATGAGAAAACAAATGAGCAGCGAGAATCGATTTTCAGAGTCAACTAAAGCAACAAAACTAAGTATTTTAATCCTGATTTATTAATGCTGTTAATTGCATTTTCACAGCTCGATCCTGTGAGGGAGCCGGAGTTATGGGCTGTATCCAAAACATCCCACATTCAGTACTGGGTAAAAGTCTTGCGCATTCTGTGTTTTTCTTTTAATTTCTGCTTGTTTTTTTTTTTTCTTTTATACGTCTTAGTGGTCAACGCACTTCGGCGTTCTGCAGTTACAGACTGTAGTCCATCTGTTTCTCTATATACCGGTACTTTTGGTCCTCTTTACTCTGTTATTTAATGGTTCAGGACCCTGACAGGACCAGCACAAAACATATTTTTCCTTTAAAATGTTGCATTTGCATACAGCGAAAATCTGCTATATATTTTTCCTTAAAAAAAAAAAAAAAAAAAAAAAAAGAATAATATATATATATATTATTACGCACTATATGTACGCACACGCGCACACACACACACACACAATTTTCATAATATTTTCAATTAGATAACTGTGTAATTCTTACATATATCATCAAGCCACCCAAAGAGGTTGGGCCCCTTTCTGAGTATTGGTCCTGCCAAAGTTTCTACCTTAGTTTTTTTTTCTTGTCACCGTCATCCTAGGCTTGCTTAATTTAATGATCACTGTAGAAATGAACCTGAATTTGATGCAAATGTGAAGTGTGTCCTCCAACGACCAGAACTAAACAAAAACTAAATGTACTTACAAATATAAGTCAAAATACAAAAATAAACAAATGTAATATTCTATAACATTATATAATAATAATAGAATATTAATAATAGTTAGGCACCCCTGATCAAAGCACTTAGTTAACAAGCTCTGCAGTAAAAAACTAAAATAATAAACCTCAAACATATACATTTCTCCTAATTGTAACGAAGCATGAACAAGTCTGAGGACTACAACCGATGTTCTGACAGCGATAGGCATGCGTATTGGCTCACCAAAGCACCGTTTGCAAATCAAGGAGTTTATATTTTATATTACATTTCTGAAGCGTATCCCAGATAGGGAAGGGGATGGCAGTTCAAGGGCATATCAAAACCCCCGGGGACTGACACGCCCAATCGTGCCTGTGTGCCACCTGAATACATCATTTAGAACAAATTTTCCTTCAGAGTTGCAGGGTTGCCCAAACACAAGGCTCGTATATAAAAGTGCCATAAAACTGGCTGGAAAAAACAAGCGATCAGGAGAAGTGCGTCTCAGTTAGCGTGCAAAGATTAAGCTTTACTACTGTTACGTCTGAGTGATTTAGTGACTTTCGTCGATCGTCCCTGTAAACAACACAATGCAACTCGGTGATCCTAACTACAGTTCTGTAAACACACTGACAGATGAGTGGGAAAACAAAAGCGCTGTCGGATACGGTACCTCTGCATACTGCTCGCAGTACAGGTGATTGTGAGGGTTGGTCATCATCAGTTCTTCCAGGCAGAAAGCTGCTTTTGCATAACTAACAGATCAGAGCACAAAAAAAACAACAACAATCAGACAAAGGCACCTGATCAAAATACACATAGTAGTTTGCTTCTGTATACTGGCAAACAGAGTGGCTGCTGATGTAAAATAAGCTCTGGGCCTGCTGACAGCAAGAGAACGGCCTGCCTGGGGTTTTCCTTTTATCAGGCTTTATAAGGGCTGATGGAAATATGTGTGCGAACATCCATATGGTGAAATGATGGATGTAGCTTTGCATCAGCGCTGGCAATTTTGGCTCATTCTCCCCATCAGTTATGTTCCTGGAAACCGATGATGAGAATGGAGAAAGAGTGCGAGATCTACCACATTTCTAGACACGTAGCATCAATCTGTCTGCCGTTCCCCCTCCAGGCCTAATACGCAGTTACGGGCCGGCTTGAGGTCGGTGCCAAACAGCGCCGCGCTGTGTCGGTGATGAGATCATCTCTCTGAACGACTTGCTGAGCTGTGGACTCGGATCTAATCAGCAACTGCTTCTTACACTTTCCCCTTCATGAGCTTAATCGCAGAGGACCATGGAATTCTTTCATACGCAAGCACATGCGGACTTTCCAACTGCTTTTCCTTCCACAAATAAAAAACTGCTCCGCTAGACCTATTCTGACAAAGCCACAACATGCAAATAGGGTTAGGCTGTGTCCAAAACCTGCACATGACTTTGAGAAGCTGGTTAAAACCTCCAGGGCCTCAGACTCCCTCGACCACAGTGTTTCCAGCTACTGTCTGAAGGATCTGTAGTTTGCAGCGCACTAATTCCACTATTCTAAGTACAAACCCATATAATTTATTAAAATATGGACAGAACGCCGAACCATTTCCATTTAAAGCATTTAGCAGATCCTCCTACAATTTATACAATCTTCTAGAGTACAACCCAAGCAAATGTGAGCTTTGTTCAAAAAATCTGACAGCAGGAGCATTGGTATAACCAGAATCTGAACCCTCAGCCTGCTCATCACATCTCCAGTATCTTAATCATTGGGCCACTTAAGCCAAAATCTTTATTATTCTGTTTAGACTAACTGTAAGGGAAAACAGAGAAGATGAATAAAGGACAAACACCATTCAGAACAGAACAAACACCTACTGCACTACACGGATACACTGGCTGTGTGTAGAATACTATTTATCTGGTTTAATTGTAATAACATAAACAAGAGATTTCTAACAGTAGGAATTCAGAGAGCACGATTCGACTGTATACTACATAGCCCAAAGTTAGTGGTCACACACAAATGGCACTAAAAAAAACTCTTCTGAGAAGGTTTTTCTCTAGATTTTGGAAAATTACTACGAGATATGATGTTAGACAATAAGTCTTGGCTCAGTTTTTACTCCCCTTTAACTTAAAGGTGTCTGGTGTAGCTCAAGTCAATGTTCTCAGTTGGCTCATAAACTGACTTGGTGGTGGTGGAAATCTATAACATATTGAAAGTCACTTGAGTGTTCAGTATAACCCATTTTTCTTCCACTGTTTGTCTATGGAAATTCAAGGCCTGAAAAGTGAATATTATTAACCTGTAAGCAGTAAGTGTGCAAAAAAACGTCCACACAGTATAGACAAATTAGTCTAAGCTGCAGTCCAACAACAAACTAAAGAAATTCAGACCTTGTCTCTGCAAAGAATACATTCTGATCTGCAAATTAAGGCCATTCATTTAGATAGAAACAAGTGAATATTTACAAAAGTATACTTTATAGTCTGCTTTCTATTAGACGTGGCTGTCACAAACCCTAACCCCTAAATTTAAACTTGTAAAAGTACTCTCTTTTTGTACAACTTCTTTTTTACGCTAAAGGATTGGATTTGACATCAGTCTAAGTTTGAATAAAAAGAGATGCATTCACAAAATCTGCCCAATGATGTTATGTCACTACTAGAACAGATGGAGCTTCAGTCCATAGACAATGCGTGCTTTTAAGAGCAGGAAGTAAGCACCACTATTACTAAGACATACACTGTGAAAACAGTGATTGAGTAAGAATGTGGTGGCCTAATAGTTAAAGCAATGGACGATCCACGGCTGTAATCCCACCTCTGCCAAGCTGCCGCTGTTGGGGTCATGGGCAAGACTCTAAACCAAACAAATGATTATATATGTAAGACTACATCAGTTGTAAGACACACTGCATAAGGGTGTGTGCTAAATGCAGAGTGCTGTGCTGAATTAAATGTGCTTTAACATCGAAAATTCAGTGTTTAACATTAAAATTTCAGCACCAGTTCAACAAGTCAGTTTTTTTGGCTGCTACCCTTCCAAAAAAGCCATAACTGATCAGCCTTCTTCACATTGTACAAGGTTCACTCTTATGTTCCAAGATGTTATCATTGCTCAACTGTAAGGGGAGGTCACACTAATACTTGTCACTGTAGCCTACTGAAGCCATTTATTCCATCTTTGTTCATTTTAATACTACTACTTTCTGGCTGTGTTCTAATAAGGATACTGCCAAAATTATATATGGTCATTATAACACTGCAACAAGTGAGGGCCTTTCACAGTATGGTATGTGAACCTCAGATATGGTACAATGTACATATGAGCAAAGATTTGAGGAAAACAATCATGTACGATTCTAAACTGTCCCATGCTCTATATACAGTGGATACAGAAAGTATTCAGACCCCTTTAAATTTTTCACTCTGTTTCATTGCAGCCATTTGCTAACATCCAAAACGTTTTTATTTCTTATTAATGTACACTCAGCATCCCATCTTTACAGAAAAAAATTTTTGTAAATGTATTAAAAAATAAAAACTGAAATATCACATGGTCATATTGAAGTTGGACGACTGGTTACGATTGAAGGAAACATGAATGCGGCCAAGTACAGACATATCCTGAAGACGTTCCAGAAAACCTCTTCCAGAGTGCTCAGGACCTCAGACTGGTCCAAAAGTTCACCTTCCAACAAGACAATGACCCTAAGCACACAGCTAAAATAACAAAGGAATGGCTTCGGAACAACTTTGTCTTGACTTGACTCGCCCAGCCAGAGCCTTGACCTAAATCCAAGTGAGCATCTCTGGAGAAACCTTAAAATGGCTGTCTACCAACATTCTCCATCCAACCTGATGGAACTGGAGAGGATCTGCAAGGAAGAATGGCAGAGAATCCCTAAATCAAGGTGTAAAAAACTTATTGCACCATTCCCAATAAGACTAATGGTTGTACTAGCTCAAAAGGGAGCTTCTACTAAATACTGAGCAAAGGGTCTGAATACTTATGACAATGTGATATTTCAGTTTTTCTTTTTTAATACAATCTGACAGAAGGGGGGAATTGTATAACCAGAATCTGAACCCTCAGCCTTCTCCTCACTTCTCCAGTATCTTAATCACTGGGCCACTAAAGCCAAAGCCTGCATTATTCTGTTTAGACTAACTGTAAGGGAACACAGAGAAGACGAATAGAGGACAAAAGCCACTCAGAACAGAACCAACACCTGCTGCACTACACTGATACACTGGCTGTGTGCAGAATACTATTTTTCTAGTTGAACTGTAATAAAGTAAACAAGAGATTTCTAATAGTAGGAATTCAGAGAGCAAGGTTAGACTTTTCTCTAGATTTTGGAATATGACCATGAGATCTGATGTTATACAAAAAGTCTCAGTTTTCACTCCCCTTCAACTTAAAGGTGTCTGGTGTATTTTAAATCAATGCTCTCAGTTGCCAAACCAAGCTTTTAAGGACTTTGTTTTAGGAAGGCAGGGAAAAAGCTCTAAAAACGGACTTCTTGGTGGTGGAAATCTATAACAGAGTCGTACTGAAAGTCACTTGAGTGGTCAGTACAACCCATTTTGCTTCCACTGTTTGTCTATGGAAATTCCAGGCCTGAAAAGTTAATATTATGAACCTGTAAGCAGTAAGTGTGCAAAAACAAGACAAAGCACACAGCTAAAATAACAAAGGAGTGGATTCGGAACAACTCTATGACCATTCTTGACTGGCCCAGCCAGAGCCCTGAACTAAACCCAATTTCCAAAAATTTCTACATGTCTGTTTTTTTTTCTCTCAAGATGGGATGCTGAGGGTACATTAATGAGAAATAAAATGAACTTTTTTGATTTTAGCAAATGGCTACATTGAAACTAAAAAATTATCAATTTAAAGGGATGAATACTTTCAGTACTCACTGTATTTCTGAATTAAGTGAATGACCAGGATTAATAAGCCACCCATTTAAAAGTATCCTTAAAATATTTATTCCATGAAAATTACTGACAGCTGTGTTGGTATGTGTTTTTACTGGACAGCATCAGTGAGAGATGAGGCCATCTCCAGGTTAAATTGCTAGATCAGTTCAAAACCGCAGTGCGTGAGAACGAGTGAGAGCTGGGAAAGGGCTAAAGATAATGAATGCTGTCCCTTCCAGGTTGAATGGAGTGAGAAATGTATGTGTGTGTTCAGGAATATGCAACAAGTGTGTTAAGAGAAAATGTAACACGGCATGCTTAAGCTTGCTCATAGCAGTTTTCTTATTCTTGCAGTCAAATATGTAAGTAAAAAATACGTCAAATGTATGCCACTGTCCTATACACTTTCTTTTTAAACACGACCTTGGTTAGCTTTGACTCTTTAAAGTGTGACTATCCCGTTTTATTTGATTCTGCCAGCTGACCCCTGATGTACAGAAACCTTCTGATTGGCTTGGTTTAACAGAGGAGGGAGATAAAAAGGTTGTCGGTAGAAACAGCTCTGGCATTACTTCCTCTCACGAGATGAACAGCCCATCAGGCGATTCGGAGTACGTCTAAGACTTCAAAGATCGGAAAGGAGGGCAGACGGTGAATGAGTGAGAGAAAAGAGAAAGAAAGGATAACTGAACAAAGAGGAGGGGAACAGGCCATTGAGAAGGTTGCAGGCTGCTTGCAATTACCACTTCCTTTCCATAAAGACTTTCAGATGTGCTCTTGACATGGCCCAGGCAGCACAAGAGTGGAGAGACAAAAGGGAGGGAGGGACGGATGAAGGGATCAGCGCACATTACTACAGATCACAGTAGATCCCACCTGAGCGCTGCAGCGGCGTGTGGCTTATCTGAGTCAAACCAAAACATTTATGCTACAAGATTCTGAAAGATAATAAAATAATGTACGTGAGCCCTTGTATTTGAATACTGAACTGCTGTTGGCAGCAATAACGATTCTCGTAGCTGACGAAATGTAAGATTATTGCGGTATTTATGCGCAAAACAAACAAAACGCGCTTCAGATCCTGCCACAGCATCTCAATTGGGTTAAGATTTGGATTCTGACTTTGCTTTTTCAAACCCCAAAACTATTTTAACCAATGTGATGTAGATTTATTTGTAAGTTTTAGCTCATTGTATCACCCAGAACCAATGTAGACTTTAGTAGGGTGTTGTTCCTTCTTGACACTACACTGTTTCTGAGAGCAGAGACTTGAGGATGGTATTTTGCTCTTACACAAGGGTGCTTCCCTAGGGTGCAGGATGCTCGCTCTTAGGGAGAGCATTAACAGCACTAAACAGTGTCATTAGTGGATGGTTTGGTTTGTTGTATTGGCTTATACGCCCACATTTTAGAAATGCATTTGGCGTGTCATGAATCTTTAGCATTCTGTTTCTAACATAATCTAAAATATATTTAGGTTAGGATTCACATTATCATTTCTAAAGTGTTTAATGTAGTGAATAAAGACATCTAAATGTGTCTATTATATTATATTGTGTGTGTATTGTATGTCTATTATATGTGTATTTTATTGATTGATTTTTATTTTTTTAACATTATTAGGTGCAACAGCCAGATGCAGAACTGAATTCAACCCAAAGAGGATGTGTCCCTTTCTGGCTCCTTGTTCTCCGAACGTTTCTTACTTACAATTTTTAGGGAGTTTTTCCTTGCCACCGTCACCCTAGGCTTGCTCAATTTGGGAGAGACAATGCTCTGTTGTAAAAAAAAGTGCTATAGAAATAAATCTGATTTAACTTAAATAATAACAACAGGTATGAAAGCACAACTGGAATCAATAGAAATAAAATGCAAATGATATCCAACCCTAACAGAATTTGAAGGTTATGACAAACTTTGGGAGTCCATGATATGCCTAAATCAGCCAAAAAAGTACCAACACAAAAGCTTTAGAATACTTTTTCACACTTTCGGAATACCGTCTAATTATCGTTCAAAATCACAATAAAAATTGAGAATCCTTTGTGTCATTATATATATATATATATAATACACATATATAGTGGCATATATATGCCAGATCACCCAATGCTATATGGGCGTCCACAAAATACTTTAAACGCTGATGTTAGCGAGGTGTTACTAGAGATATCGAGGGAGCGTGTTTCTCATCATCGCTAACTATAGGTACATTCTTTTATTAGCTAAGAGAGCGAGTGCCACCACCTTCTCCTGGGAATCTCTTTCCCTGCCCTCTCTCTTTCAATGCAACATGGAAACGAAGGTGATAATACACACACAGGAAGAGGAGGGTAAGGAAAAATGTGAGTCAGTGACCTAAAATAAAGAAAAGATACAAAAAGGAGGGCAAAAAAAAAAAAAAAGAGAAATTGACACATAGATAGGGGGCTGTCAGAGTGCATGGGGCGATATTAGAAAATCTGAGCTAAAGAGGACGATAATCCTCTCACCCCTGGATTTCCTCTGCCCAATAGAGCAATAAAGCCCCACACACAAAAACACCAGCTAGCCAATATACAGCCCTCGTACTGAGCTCCGGCATTCCTGCAGCCAACCCCCTTCATCCACGGTGACCACCCTCCAAAAACACAAAGCCAAAATCAATTAAAAGAGGGACAGGGGAGAAGTGACACAAACAAAACTATTTGCGTACAATGTTTATATGTCTGGCAGACACAAACCCCTGGCAACTGAGATATCAACGGAGGGGGACGTTTTTTTTTATGCAGAGTATGAGAGTGGGCTTAAGGAGCAAATCCTATTAAAGCCCAAATCCGTGTGACAAACAGATCCAGAGCTTAATGCAGGCCCCTGACTGAGACTGACATTTCTCTGGGGCTATCCCGTGAGCCCCCAAGAGCCAGGTTTCATCCTTGAAGGATTTACTCAGACAGCCTGAAAGTGAATTTTTAACCCTCAGAAACAGGACACCTACAAGTAAGAAAGTGCTTGGCATTGCCTAGATTTCGGAAATAATGTGCTTAAGGTGTTTCATATACTGTTTTGCAAAAGTATTAGGCCACCATTAGATTAGATATACCACTTTTTCAGCAATGGTATGATGACACTGTAAGGTTACATCAAGATTACATTAACATCAATCAATTAACCTTATGCCCTTATTTGGACTTTGGGAGGAAATTGGGATGACATGTAGACTATATACATTTATATACAGTCGATTCCGGTTAATAGGACCACTGGTTAATGGGACCAGCTACTTATTCGGACCAAATCCTAAAGTACCGAAACAAATGCTATTAAATACGGTGTAATGTTATTCGCTTATTTGGACCAAAATTCCGCTTAATCGGACCAAAGAACGTGTACAGTATGTAATATCCGT
>JAVSBV010000001.1:7003513-7020885 GCA_033117975.1 Parotocinclus spilosoma
TACATAGCACGTCCCGTCTTGTAACATAGAGCATGTTCGTTTAATCGGACCAGTCGGTTATTAGGACCAAAACGATCGTGTCCCGATGTGGTCCCATTAACCATAATCGACTGTATATGGCTGTTAGTAATGTCAATATTTGAAACAGCAGGGTTCTCGGTTGCTTGGTCCAGCCCAGAAGCCAGCTGTGCACAGGAAAGCTTTGAACTGACTTGACACATGATGCATGTACACATTTAGATTAACATGTACATTCAAAGGTGTGAGTCTCACAGGACTGTGAAAGACATCAGGCTCAGTCTCAAGCATAAGCACAGCTGGCAAGGCGCTCCCAAAAACATAGACGTACATAAGGGTATAAAGATGACAGGCTCCTGGGTCTTGCTGATCCACATTCAGTGTGCAGTGCTCATTGGGGAAACACAAAAACTTTGTGAGACATTCAGAAGTGCCAGAGTTGCACCCATCCAACTTATCAGCACGTAACAGAAAACATGGTTGAGCCAGCTAGGATTGTGGGTCGAATCTCAATTGATTACAGATACGTAAGTAACTAAACAATTTGTTGCTTTTCTTAAATATATCTAAGGCTAAGTTCACATTCCCAGGCTGAAGTGACTTAATTTAAATTTTCTGCCTTAATGTGGCTCAGATCAGATTTTTTCAGGGCTGTTTGGATGTGTCAAATCAGATTTTCATATCAAATCAGATTTAATGTGTCTTTTTGTCCGCTTGCATGCGCTTGGTGCGACAAAACAGCAATAGAGCAATAGAGGAGGAAAAGAAGTTGTTGATTTGAACAGAAGGTCCAGGGTTCAAATCCCACCTTTGCCAAGCTGCCACAGTTGAGCCCTTGAGCAAGGCTCTTAACCCACAATTGTTTGGATTGTAAAATTGTATAAGTTGTAAGTCGCTCTGGATAAGGGCGTCTCCTAAATGCAGTAAATGTAAAATGTAATTCAGTTAAGCAAAACTGGAAGGACGTGACCGAAATAGAGCTATATTTGAAACAATTGCCAAATAAATGGAAAACCACAGCCACAAACAAACGTGGCTATCATGCCAAAAAAAAAAACAAATCCTAAAGCTACGTATAAGGGGGCATAAGACTCTAATCAACGTAGCGGTCGACTGGCCTTTTTCCACCATCTCGACCTGAGTATGTTCATCAGGATAAATGTTTTCTGTTCCAAATAGGAGCTGCAATCACATCCATTACACCTTTATACACTAAGTAGTCTGGGATGACGTTTTTGTTGTTGGACACGATGTGCCTCCCAGGACCTCCCACTGAAGACTCATTTTATAATCTATTTGTTTTATAATTTAGTTTATTTATTTTATTACTAATTTTAATTGTATTATTAATTTGTTATTGATTTAAATTAATTACCCAATTTTGCTATAATTTAATATACGTTTAAGTATTTATTTAATTAACATTTAGACCAGCCATGGAGGATGGGTCCCTTGTTGAGTCTTGGTCCTCCCAGAGTTTCTTCCTACCACTTTCAGGGAGTTTTTCCTTCCCACTGTCGCCCTAGGCTTGCTCAACTTGGGATTGGCCTTTTAAGACAGTCTAATATTGTAAAGCTGCTTTGAGACAATGCACCATTGTAAAAAGCCCTATATAAATAAATTTGAATTAAAGTTAATTGAATTGTTGGTGACAAAGGTGGCGTGTATATACATACGTCAGGGTCAGGTTCATTCACATTACAGACAGATACAGGTCACTTAAATTAGGGAATGTGAAATGCCAAGAAAGCCAAATCCAATTTAATCAGATTTGAGCCATGTGGCCTTACTTACTATATAAAAGTGTGTACTTTTACTTACTACATTTACAATAAAGGCTGGTTACCTTTGGTCTTGAACCTAATGTGGAGTTTGCATGTCCTCCCTGTGGCAAATTTCTTGGCCACTGCCCTTTTTCATTGGCATTCTGATGAAGCTGTTCTTGCTATGGCTCAAGTGTAAGTAGAGGACCTGCTACATACCTGGGAATATAGTCTATATAAGCTGATTTTAAATAATGCATACAAACTTTCTGCATCCTATGGTTGTGTCCCAATAAAATACTAAAAAATAATCATTTATGTTATATGCTATATCTAATTAAATGGTGGCCTAAAATTTCGCACAGTACTGTAAATAAATAAAGAAAGGCCATCAGGTATATTTATTCACAATGTGGAATTTGACACTTGCTTTTAACCAGACAGAAAGGTTAAGAAGCACTGCTATAATAATAGTCATCTCATTTAATAGCATTTTCTTTATGCTTTTCCTGGTGAGACCTGTGGTATAATAATACTATAAAGCAGAGCAGTTAACCCACACTGTATCAGAGTGGGAAAGTGGCATTAGACTGCAGATTCCTTGCATGAGCTGGACTTTAAATGAATATATTACAGTGTAATTAACACAGGGGTCAAGGCCTTAGGGAGAGTTCCTGAGCTTAATTAAGATCTGGAAAAGTGAGTACTAATTGCAGCCAGACCTTCATCTAACAGGTTGCCATTCTCTCTTCCAAAAACACTGAATAAGAGACAGACAGAAATGTCTTTCACACTGTATGAGGTATGCATGAGACTGAGACCAGAACTGAAACAGGATAAGGTATGTATAAATACAGTAATATCTATATTTCAGAAATCCTATTTGCCATAATGTCACTATTAACTCATAGATTTTCGTGAACAAAATATTTTTACATTTACATTACATTTACATTTAGCAGACGCCCTTATCCAGAGCGACTTACAACTTGTACAGTCTTACAATCTAAGCCACTGTGGGTTAAGGGTCTTGCTCAAGGACCCAACTGTGGTAGCTTGGCAGAGGCGGGGTTTGAACCCTGGACCTGCTGGTCCATAGTACCTTAATCACTAGGCTACCACATTCCACATAATGTGGTCCTGCCCAGATCCTCTTGTCAACCTTCCCACCATGTGCACGACCCCTCCGCTAGGGGACAAGGACCATATGCCATGGGCCAGCCAGTGCTTCCATATAATTGGCGATCGCTAACTTCCTCTACTCACATGGCCAGTTGTGTCTGTGAAGCACCCAGCCAGGCTATTAAAACTCAAACACAGAGCTCTGAGGTGATTAGGTAACAGATTAACCATTGGGTGGCCCAAATGCTTAAAAAAGCTTTTTAGTTTTTAGCTGAAGCAAACAATTAAATCCAAACAAATTTTCCATTAATGTTCAAAACCGTATCCTAATCATGTTCTGTGTCCTAAAACAGTTCTTACTAGTTGAATTTTACATTTTGTTATTTGTCTCGTTTACAGAGCCAGTTAACAGAGCAGTTTTCTGAACATACAGTGGTGCTTGAAAGTTTGTGAACCCTGTAAATTGGCTGTATTTACATATGTGACCTAAACATCATCATGTTTTAGCACAAGTCCTAGTAGAGAGAACCCAGTAAAACAAATAAGACACTATCTTATACTTGGTCATTTATTTGTTGAGGAAAAAGATTTAATCTGTATTAGCAGTGCATTTGAAAGCAAAAATCCATTGTTTCCAATTTAGGTATAATCAGGTGAATAGGCACCCTGTTGTATTTTATATTACAAACAGGGATCTATGTCAGTCTGATATTCAAAACACATATTCGTAAAGTGTATAATGATATGTGTTTAGGTGCATTACAGTGTCCCACCTCACAGTCATGTTCCAAAATCAAGTGGGAAACTTCTCAAAAGAGCAAAGACTGTTGCAGCAAAATGGATACAAAGATCACACGAACATCCTTTTTCTGCATGTAATTGTGTGTCCATAAATTTCTGGCTATGTAGTGTGAAACAATATCTGATTTATGCATATTAAATACAGCTAGCTCGTTAGAGGATTCTTCACCCTGGCTAATTAGATGATCATTGGTATGGTAGTGTGTGGCCTGACAAGAATATATATTCTGTGTGCGACAGCAGTCAGGTTTGGGAGAGTGATGGCTCTGGGTCGTGTCCCTGCGCTGGCGCACTGCTTCTAGCATTTCATCCATAAAATATGGGCACCCCTGATGTGACCTGCTAATTCGGTTGCCAGGTCACCCCAGCTGACACACCGTGACGGCACTCATCAGTCAACATATTGTGATCAGTCTCGCTTCCTGTAGATATTAACAACCAGACTGTACTCCCATTTTTCTTCACTCCACTATATCAGTTTATATTCCTTTTGACCAGTCTCTTTATATTTCTTCTATTTTCCTCAGAGGCAGGTGCTATATTTATACTCTTCCATTTATTTAAGGTTCTCACGCAGCCAAAAATCTATTGCAAAAATCAACAACTCAAGGAGTCCAAGTCAATGAAAAAAGGGTGAACCCCAGCTCAATACAACATACAAAATACTAATACATTCTGTAATGGTGATGTAAGGTCAACTATAAGTACGTTTTGGCTTTAGGCTCTAATTATGCATTTTATATATGGCAGCTTTAAAAAAATAGTTTCATTGCTTGTAGTTGTGGCTATTTTTGTGATTGAATATAAAATTGAGTTCTAATGGGAATAATGGTTTCCACGTCATCATGTATCATACAGCTTAAAAAAGGAAGTGAGCCTATTGTTGACCTACTCATCGTATTTGTAAAACTGCAGATTTGATGGTAACACATGGATCTACTGCCATATATCTTTCCATCGTAGCACCCAGAAACTGCTCTGATTAACTACAAAACATTTTACTTTATATAATATACTGTATGTGTCTAAGGTTGTTTGTTTGTAGCAGCATAAAATACAAATAATAACATTATTTTTAATAATTGTTAAATTTTATTATTTAATGTTAGTCAGCAAAAGTACTAGACATTATAGCCTTGCGAGTAGGGTGTTGAAGTCTCTAGCTATCTTCAAACGACGCTTAAAGATCCACCTATTCCGCACTTACCTCAACTAACATCCCCCTCTTTTCTCTCTATCTCTCAAAACAAAAACAAAAAAACACAACCTTTACAGTTTCAGAAGTGCATTATAATTTAGATTCCTTATTATTAAGAATGGATTATGTTACTGATGTCTTAAAGCACTTTTGCAAGTCGCTCTGGATAAGGGTGTCTGCTAAATACTGTAAATATAAATGTAAAAGTGTAAAAGGGTTCCTATGTTCCCTCGGATCGTTCGGCCGTCCTCGCCGGTCGCCATTACAGAACTATCGGTGAGGCGGCATTTATATCCACTGTCTCATTATGTCCCGATCCTGAACAGCTGAGCCATGACCTATAAAGGCGTGGTGTTAAGCGTTGTTCGGGGCCGGGTCATCTTGGTTCTACCGGGGTTCCATCGCCGATCGGTGCACGCGTTTGACCAATGGCACCCGTGCGTCCTACCGTGCGCCCCAGAGATAGCTGGTAAGATCTGAGGGCGTTTAGAGCCAGAGGATCGGTACGGGCGGGTAACCCCCGGAGGTATTTATTTATTTAGGTGCACTTTTGAGGGTTTTCCCGTTCCGTACTCACGTGTCCCTCGCTCGATCCGCTATCGTAACAATCACGTGGTGGAAAATCCAGATAAAAAAAAAACTGGCTACTGGCTGGGTTGTAGGGACAGAACAGCAGAGGGATGAGTAAGCTTGCTTTTCTCTTATGCCAGAGAAGGGACAGCGTTTGCTCTTCATTTCTAAAACTACATTTTGCAGTTTTTTAATTTACGTTGCAAAGTTCAAGTCAAACATCACACTCCCATAGCAATGGTACAGTTTGACAGAACAAACCCTCCCCCTTTTGTGCTCACATGGCTGTAACATTTACACAATTTGCAATGGGCTGTCCCTATGGTTCGGCTTGGACTGAAACACTTGTGGGAGGTCCACAGATATAGGATACTAGTCTCTGTATGCCTCTATGTAGGGCTGAAAGGAGATAACAAGGAAGCCAGAGGAACAATTTGGCACCAAATGAAAGCAATTACACATTTATTGAGTGAAGAGGAAAGAAAACAAGTTCAAAGATCAAAAGGTGGCCAGATTTGGAGGCACGGAGGAATGGAAGACAGCAGCTGGTAGATGCACAACAGATGGTAATGCTTCAACCTTCGGACTTCATTTGGACATTTATTCTGAAAACCCACTACGTTTGAATCAGGTAAATTACATATGAATATATGTTCTAAATAACTGCACTGTACATTGTAGGACACCAGCATTTATAACATTCATAAATGTTAGTTTAATCACTGAATAAAAACACAGTGTGCAATAACTTCAAGAAGTATATCCAGTTGTTTATAGATGTCATGATTCTGGTAAAATTATTCATTGCTAAATGCCAAAAAACAGTCTTGTGGTTTGAACTAAGTTAAGTTTTAATAAAATCATGCTAGGCTGTATCATCATTTCAAGTCAAATGAAAAGAAGAGGCATGAGACACATGCTGTAAGAGTAAAGTGTATATGGATGACTGCCTTGCTCTTTAAGGAGTGAAAAAACTTAGAAAGAAAGAAAAAGAAATTGATCAGGATATCAATTGCAGAATATCCAGGACATTGTTCACACCAATCTCAGGTGAGAAAGATATTACAGTACAGTATAACAGCCTATCTCATTGAGTAAATATAATCCCCTTGTGACTCTGTGCCTTGCTGTACTGGGCCTGGCTGCCCTTGGACCAACCATTCCCTTGTTCAAACATTGTTTCAGTGAAAGGCTTTGAACCTGGTTATTGATTGCCAAGGTTTATACAGGGTTTGATATACTTCCTCTGTGATCGCTGAGGCTGTTCAGGCAAGGAACAAAAAATGACTTATTAAGCACATTTATGTAAGAGTAGGTACAAAGGCTACCTAGTAACAAGAAATTTGGAACTACTGTAGTTATATGCTTGATAGACACAGAGTGCGGTCTTATATTACCAGTCATAATTGGATGGATGTTTTCACTGTGAGAATCCACAATCAAGGATCGACTATAAATACATGTCTCATGTTCTGTAGCAATTATAGAGCTCTTTTTAGCAACATACAATGGACGTTTTATATGCATCAGGTACTGTTGTATAACTGGCTTATTGTAAACTGTAGTCAGCAACATTTCTCAGAAACACAAAACCACTGACATGTCTGACTGAAACAAGACACCTTCCAAAAGATCTGAAGATTAGCAGGTTAGAATGAAATGCAGCTAAGAACAAACTATTGTCCAAAAGGTGTTGGCTGCATTGAGTCCAATCTTCATGTACTTGTAAGATATCAGGAAGTACATCTCTTACACAATACGCCCTTCCTTGGATGTTGAACCTATGTACAGCACACATTTGTTAGACATTGTGACTTAACAAACAGATATTAAAGTCAAACTATTTTTTTTTACTTGTATTTTAGACCATTGTTTGAACATCACATAAAATTGTTGGACAGTCTTGTAAAAATGTAATCCAACCTCATTTGGCAGCTTATTATTATGTGCACCACAAAATACAACATTGCTACCGCCACATAAACAATCCACTAACATGAAGCATGATGTTAACTGAAGCTACATAGAGAGTAAATAATACACCCAGGTAGCTAACAGTGACCTAAAAGTAAAACTGTCACTATTATCTGATCTTTGCCATCATGACAAGTGCAAGGTTATAACAATACAGGACACACACATTCAAACGAGGGACAAACTGGAGCGAGCAGTTAGTCAAACACATCTTCAGAATGTGGCAGAAAATCAGATCAGTGCTGGTTGTGTTTAAGTCCCATACTGACTCTTATAACCCCCCAAAATGGGAACAGTATGGAAAATGCAATTAAATAAAAAAATCAGTGCTCCTTATGTGTATTTATCATCGCAGACAGTATGGACCTAGGATATTTAATGTTTTGTCTGATCAACCTCATTTTATTTGTTCATAAATAATTATTTTGACATAAGTTGTGACATAAATATATACGGTTACTAATGATATAGAAAAACTACATTTATGATGTGATTTTAAACAGGTGATGCCAACAAAATTATAAACATGATTTTGTACAAAAGCAGTGTCCACAAAAAGCTGAGTCTCTGAGATGCAAAGGGGGCAGAGAATCTATAGTAACTGAAATCATAAAAATTATTGAAATTTTTAAACCATGTTCCTCAAATTAAGACTCAAAGGGATTTACATATTTTAGTCCTAACATTTTCTGATTTGATTTGTGTTGCGTTGTCTTGTTAATAAATGCATGGATGTCACTCAAAATTGTCATTTTGAAGAATTAATGTTGCTCTCACAGAACTGCAAATGACCTTTGCCAAGGGTGCTAACCCAACCCCATACCATGACAAACCCTGACTTTTGGACTTGTTGCTGATAATAAGTGAAAGTCATTTTCGTCTTTGGTTCTGAGCACATGGCATCCAAAAAAAAAAGAAGAAAATCTTTGGGAATATATATCTCGTATAAAAAAATAGGAATACAGCTTGGTCTGACCACAATGCTCCTTTCTAGATGCCGCTTCTAGACATGGTTAACATTAGGCTTCTTGGTTGCACAATAAAATTCTAGGTCATGTTGTAAATATAACTCTGTATTGTTGTGCATGATAATGGTCTGCCAATATCCCTTGCCCATTTGGTTATATCAGCAATTGATGAATAACAATTCTTGTTGCAGTGCTGTGGATTGGAGATCAGGTATCTTCAGCTTAAGCTGAGAAAATTTAAGTTAAGAAATTCTTCCAGATCCCTTGAACTGTTTGGTGATACTAGGCACAGTAGAGTAAGAAATATTTAAGTCCCTGCATTTCTTTAAGGATGATTGTTTTCAAAATTTCATGAATTGTCTTTTTTTGTACCAAATCGATTATAATTACCTGTTGACATTACCTGTTTGAAATCACACACGCATATATATTTACACACACACACACACACACACACACACACACACACACACATATATATACATGAAGTATCTCAAATTCATACTTAATTCAATTAAATAAAAGTCAAAGAAAATATAAAAAACACTGCATTGTTTAAAAAATGTGCATTTCCTATAATATACCAATTTGTTCCTCTAATTTGTGGTTGTATTACAGGTACAGATGCATGACTATTGACAGTGAACTGACAAAGTCTGCCTCTCATTTGAGTGAAGAGTGAAAATGTAGAGCAGAGACCCTGTACTGGATCCTACTTACATTCAAAGAAAGTGAGAGGATCCAGTGGTATAGTTCATCATTAATTTAGAAGTATTAGCATCATGTGTTCAGGTTGCTCTGAGAGGAAATAGTCACATCACCATGTAAGGGACTGCTAATGCCTCTGGATGCTCAGTCCTGACCAAATGCATTAGCATTTTGATAGCATTTGCATGACCTCCCCATATCTGTGTGGGGTTTTTCCAGGTACCAGGGTTTTCTTCCACATTCCAAATACATGTATATTAGGTTAATTGGTGTTTCCAAAGTGCCCTTAGTGTGTGTAAAAGTGTGTATGAATGTGTGTGAGTATGAGTGTGTGTCCTGTGATACCGCCTTGGTAAAAGCTTTCCTGTGACCCTGACTAGTGACTACTAAGTGGATAAGAAAATGAATGAATGACTGAATGAATAAATGATGAGCACATGAAGGCATGGTGGCATGGCAGTTTACGCTACCATTTTAACATCCCTGGGTCAATCCCAACCTCAGACCCTGCTATTGGAGTTTGCAGGTCCTTCCCATGGCCGTGTTGGTTTACTTCTGGTACTTTAGGTTCCTCCCACAGTCCGAAGACGTGTGTGTTAAAAGTGATGTTTCTTAGTTAATTACAGCTTAGTGTGTTATTTCACCAATATATCACCAATAGGTGAGTGTATATGCCCTATAGTGGGGTTGGTTGCCCTGTCTCAGGTTACCCTACCTTGTGCCCTGTGTCACCAACTAGATACCAGTTTTTCCACAACCTCCTGCATAACATGTGTTGCTCGACCATTACTTTTCACCAACAGGATTTCCACAATGAGAATTAATGTGCACAAAGCATGCTCGCTGTACTGATCCACCATCTTGGTACCTACCTGCTGTAGCACTTGCAGGGAGATGCTCCCCCAACCTTCTGACCGTCTGCCTTAGACATAGCAAACTGAGTCTGTACATGAGTCTGTACATGAGTCTGAGAATGACTGGGACAGAGGTACCACTGAACACATATATGGGTCTCGACGATAGGCTAGTGTATTATCAGCTTTGAGGCATGGTTGCGCATTGCTATGTTGAACATAAAAATGTAAGATATATTATGTATGTCACTCTAGTGACAACTGACTCTGGTCACTGCAGCGGTGGGCTGTAAAATTGACAACTGAAAATTTCACATGTATTTTGATTAGTTAAATTGTTATAAAACAGGAAGTAAGTAAGGCCTATTTAGAATCAAATCTGAGCTGTAAATCTCCTCTGTTTACTCAGGTCCAAAGGCTTTGCCTTGCATGTGTCATGGCCGAATCTGCCTGGTGGAAACTGACTTTCTTGAAGAAAAAGTCATCAGAGTCCAAGGTCCTTTATGAGATTCCAGCCGAGAATGGAAGCAACACCTGCAATAAAGAGTCCAGCACTTCTCAGGGCACAGATAATACTAACAGTCAACTAGACGCCAAGTTGGAAAAGATTAAGGACAAGCCTGCCACCAAGGGCCGCCACGTTAGAGTTTCTAACTCTGGCCGTTTCAAAGAGAAAAAGAAGATTCGAGCTACTCTGGCTGGAAATCCAAGCATTTTTCATGAGCAGAACAGGACTGATGAGAACATTGGGGTAGAGAAATAACATGTGTCTGTCAATCTGTATCCACACACGCACACGCATACACACACAAGTTTATTGATTAGCATGTACAAAGCGAATATACACAGGGCAGAACGATGACTAATTTATTGCTGCAAAAAAACCAGAACACAATTTCTAGTCATAAACCCAGATAAATGATTACTTATCTGGAGTTATTTAGGGATAAAGAGTTTTATAGCTTTATGTTTATGTTATGGAGTATCAATGACAAGCACAATTGCATAAATCTATTGACATGTTCTGATATCTGTGCAGAGATTCATGCGTGAGAATTACTTTAAAAAGTCATGTAGGCTTTAATTATATTTGTAGCTGGAATAGCTTGAGAGTCAGAATTATACTGAGTTTAAACAGCTTGTCAAAATCCTGTATTTACTGCTCACAAAAATGAGAGAATATTAAATTTAATTTTTTTGAGCAGTGTAGTTAGGTCCAAAAATATGCAGGTATGAGGCAGGAACCACTCAATTAGAAACGTTAGAAAAAAATCAACTTATTTATTAAGTCATGGAGGTGCAGCCGTTAACACTGTTGCCTCACAGCTCCAAGATCCCTGGATCGATCCAAGTACTCTGGTATCCTCAAACATTCCAAAGATATGAGTGTTAGGTTAATTGGTGTTCTAAATTAGTGGGTATGTGTACGATACATAGGATAAATATCATTACACCTGTGTTGCTGGCTAGGCACTGGTTTTCCCCTGACCCTGATTATTTAATAACTTCTAAACAAAATCAAGAGACCACAACTCGCTTTCAGGCCTGATTAGATCAAGGCAGTGTATGAAATCTAGCAAAATTATTAAAAACAATCTCAGACAATCATGCACAGACAAGTATCATATACAAATATGTTAGAATAAGTCATACTGCTGATGTGTGGACCTTTTATATACTGTAGCTAGAATGTCTACAGCACACCCAGAAAAGGAAAATAGATTTCAAGGTCAGTGTTATTACTGAAACCAATTTTATGACCTGTCATAATGATAGCACAACCTAAAGCGAAAAATAACACACCCAATGTATTATGGCTATAAAACCATACAATGTTGTTTGCAGAATTGTGCAATCAAATGTATGTATATGAACATGTAATTCACCATAAAGTATGTAATGTAATGTAATGGGGATTAAATTCAAGAAATACTTCACTAGAAGCATAATACAATTTTCAATATTTTAATGTATTAGTCTAGTTACAGAGCAAAATAAGGTTTAAAACTGTGGTATTATTAATAAGTGTAACAACAGATTAGCTTTGGCACTAATGTTGCATACAGTGTGGACTACTGTCTTGTTAGGTTCCTAATAAATGATGATCATGATTCTTGTACGAAAGAAAGCACTGTAATCTTGTGGTGATTGTGAAATTTTCAGCACGTGCTGTACTCCCATTGCTGAATTCTAGTCGTTTGTTATAACACTGCCATCTACTGGACAACAATCCCCTATGCAATTACTGTATTCACCCCAGTCCTAACCAGTTCACATTTGTCAACTCATTTCAGATGTACTCTGTATATCATTATTGATTAAAAGTCTGAGACCGCTAGAGCAAAATGCTTTTACAGCTTTCTGAATACAATATATTTCATTACACATTTTGACTGAGACAGCGGTGGCAGCAGGCTGATTTGTGTTCATTAAACCTGTTTGTCTAAATCTGGACATATGTTTTGGATCATTGGCCTACTGGGGGATCCAATAATGCTCAATTTTTAGCATTTTTAGGCAGAAAAAGTTTGACTGGCCATGGTGCTATATACCCCAATGAGCTTTCCATGACATTTGCATGCAGAGGTCGAGTCTGTGATAGTTTTTGATGGTAGACTTAGTAACTCCAAGAAGCTTTTTTTAATTCCCCAGAAGTAATTTGCATCTTTTACCATCCTCCTCACTGTGCAGGGGGCAAAATAAACTTGAATCATTATTCAGATGTGTCAGTTAGTGCCTGAACTCTAGATATGCTGTAATGACAATGGGTTTTAAAACAACTTTATGATGATCCACATCACCCCAGCACAAGTTCACAATATCCCAAAACGCAGCCTGTGATTTTTATTGCATTATTTGCTTTCTCTGTCTTAAAGTGCTTGGGCAGCACGGTGGCTCGGTGGGTAGCACCGCTGCCTCATAATAAGGAGGTCCTGGGTTCAATCCCAGGGTTGAGCGGCCGGGGTTCTCCCCGTGTCTGAGTGGGTTTACTCCGGGTAATAATATAATGAGTGTATATATATATATATAATATGTTAATATATATATAATATGTTGAGATAACCTTGTGTATGGATATAACCTCGTGTGTGTCGCTTACATGGCCGCTGATGCCGATAGCAACGTTAAAGAAGCCAAATAAAGAACTACAGTTAGTCCACTAATCTGAAGAGATGTTGAAACGGTTGCGTGTGATGCTGTGGTCTCTTTATCACACAGTAGAGGAAATGGGCCGTCGTAACAAATTAAACGTTCTTTTATGCTCCATGTGGGCTTGTCGTTTCTCATTTGCTGAAGACGTTTTGTCATATCTGATATGAAGCTGCAAATAAAGATGTCTTTTACAGAATATCTGGCACTTTGTACCGGGTGTAAGAGTGCAGGGAAAAAGTCAAATCCGCTGTTGCTAGGAAACTCACCCATATAATAAAATTACATACAAATTCTTATAAGTGTGATAAATTGGGACTGTACTGGCACAGGGGTTAAGGTACCAGACCACAGACTAATCCAAGGTTCATGGTCCTGATGGGTCCATGAGCAAGGCCTATATCCCACAACTGCTTGAATTGTGCCTTTTAGTATTAGCTAGAAGTCGCTCTGAATAAAGCAGGCTTTACGCGGTACGGTTTCCAGCCCGATTTTGCGGTCGCAGAGAAAAATTGCACGTCGTAAAAGAATTCTTCAGTCCTCAGCTAAGATCGGCGGTCGTCGAATTCGTAGTTTGTAACGCCGATTTAGTGCCATTGCGACCAACGACCACAAAGAACTGGCACTGTGAAATAAAAATCTGAGCATGGCTGCTGCTAAGAGGAAACTCTATGACCAAACCTTTTGTATCCTTGTTTAAAAATATTAGCAGTTTTACGGTATATAGCTGTATTTATTTACCCTGCTCACAATATTTAGGGGATATTTCATTAGGATGTATTTTATTTATGAACTATCCTGTAGTTTTTGATGTACGTTTTATATAAAAGACATTTTGGATTGTTTTATGCTTTTAACTTAGTGGGAACAGTTGGGGGGGGCAATTTTCGGTTCTAGCACGACTGTACCCCAGTTCACAAAGCACGGTCCATAAAGGCATGATTAGGTGAGTTTG
The DNA here is from genome assembly GCA_033117975.1 of Parotocinclus spilosoma. Taxonomy (NCBI): domain Eukaryota; kingdom Metazoa; phylum Chordata; class Actinopteri; order Siluriformes; family Loricariidae; genus Parotocinclus; species Parotocinclus spilosoma. Next base: position 7,017,595 of record JAVSBV010000001.1, read on the forward strand.
GTATGGAAGAACTTAACTGGCCTACACAGAGGCCTGACCGAAACCCCATCAAACAAGTTTGGGATGAAAAGAACAGAGTTTGGTGTTGGATGAGAGGGCCTGGCTCATAGTGTCTGAAATCACATATGATCGTCTGGATGAACGGGCAAGAAAACCCTCAGACGGAGGTACAAGTTTGTAGAAAACCTTTTTAGAAGAGGGCAGAGAGGGGACCATCTTCATATTAATGTATTTGGATTTAGGATGATTTGGATGATTTAAAAAACAAAAAAAAGCTCAAGTTTTCCAGTACTGTTTGTCACAGTCTATGTTAAAATCCAATGAATTGGTGTATAAAACGAATAATTTCAATTAAACAATGCATGTTTTGGCAAATAAATCAAACCGTTTCAACCTCACCTCAAACTGTACTCTGAAATGGAGGGGTGAACCTCCCGTTCCTGTCCCCTCACCTGGTATCGTTTTTTGTAATCCGAGACTCTGCTCTGAACTAATTGTATAACTGCAGTCTAAACAACATAAAAGCTAAAGGAAACAAACTCCCCAAATCAAAAAAGAATGTTTATTAAAAGTATAATCAGCAGCGAGTAACAGAAACTTTGGGCATGTGTTGCCATGTTTAGATTTTTTTTTTTTTTTTTTTTTTTAATCCGGCGGTGTTGCAGTTTGCCCATGGTTTTGTGTTTTTTCATGCTTCTGTTCTGATGCGTTGTTTTTTTTCTTTAAATTTTCTTGATTTCTGTGTTTAATTCTGATGGTTTGTCTCTTGGCTGTGTTTCCAGTGTTATGTAGCTTTTGTATTTTTCAACCCCAGAGCTCGGAGATTTTACTTCATAACAAGCTTGAACACAAGATAATGTTAGGATCTTTTCTTCTTTCCCTTTTCACCATTTTGATTTTTTTTTTCATTATTTATTTTTTTCTCCCTCCTATGTTTTGATTTTTTTCTTCTTTTTCTGCCAACCTCTCCTCTCTATGCCATTTTTCATATGTTCTTCTTTCTTTACCATTTTCTCTTTCTTTTGTATGTACTTTCTTTGCTTTATTTTTCACTTTTAACGCCTTTTGTGCTCCACTCTCCGATTTAGATCTTCCTTTTATTATGTTCATCCCTTTTATCCTTTTAATTTCTAATTTTTTTCCTCCATGTTTTCTCATCCTTTTTTTCCCCTTCTCTTTTTTTCTTCCCCTTATTTCTTCAGTTTATGCATTTTTCTTTTTCTCCCATTTTTTCCTCACTTTTTGTTCTTATCCATGTTTCTTTTATCTCATTTTTCTTTCCCCTATTTTCCTGTTTGCCTTTTTTATTTCTGTTTCTCCCATTTTCCCCTCACTTTTTGTTCGTTTCCTTTTTCTTTCATTTCCTTTTTTTATCTTATCCATGTTTCGCCTTTTCTTTTTACTTTTTAATTTTTCTTTCCTTTCTTCTCTCATCTGACTTTCTTTCTGTTAATATTTTTTCTGTTATTTCTTTCTTCTCTCTCTTTTCATCAGTTGCATCTTATTTTTATTTCCTTTCTCTTTTAAATGGGACTGCAGTGACCTAGTGGTTAAGGTACTGAACAATTGACCTGATGGTCCAGGGTTCAAATCCCATCTCTGCCACAGTTGGGTCCCTGAGCAAGGCCACAATTGACCCACAATTGCTTGGATTGTAAGACTGTATTAATTGTATTAAATGTCAAATAACTAGCATAACATATTTTTCTAGATTTGTTGAGTACGTCAATATGGGTCCACTCCAAACAAGGATTTGTGCTTTTATGATTTTTTAACAAGATCTGCTTTAGCACCTTTAGCACTCACTGAGAAGAATATTTAGTGATCTTGGTGAAAGCTGATATCGAAGCTTCTGTTTTTCGTTCATTTATTAATATAAACGGATTAATAGAACTCACTAATACTTCATTATTGAATCCTGAACCCATTTGCCCACGAACTACGCCCCAATGCTTGCTTATTAAAATCTCTAGAAACCTTTGTGAATCCTGTATGGCACCGAAGGCTCTAAAGTTTTCGCCCCTGGCAACCTTGAGCGAGCGACTTGACCCGGTTTGCACCAGGGCTGGAGCTGCGACATCGACCCCCCCCTCAACCTTGTATAGTGAGAATGATCTAGCGTGTGTTCTGGTGTGCTGTTTCTGAGTGTGTGCTGTGCTGTTTGTGCAGGTTCCTGCGACTGATAGAAACGCTCTGAATTCCCTGTGGGGAAAACTGGCCTCTGAGATCCTGATGCAGAACTGGGAGGCTGCCATGGAGGACCTCACCCGCCTGAGAGAGACTATCGATAACAATGTAATGCTCCTCCACTCAGAATTCAATCCTGTACTCAGATTCCCTTACATAGGCCATGATATTGACTGCCTCACATTTCAACAAAACACCACCATCACCATTACTGCTGCTCTCTCGCTCTTTCTATTTCTCTCTGGGCCGCGCTTTCTTTCTCACTACTTTCTGGTTTATTCTGGTTTATTTCACTTGTTTACCCTGCATTCTGACGACAGCTCAAGCAGAACGTTAGCGCAGTTTTGCTAAATGAGTTTGATTTTTAACTGGAACAGTAGACTAGAAAATGTTGTGAAGGGTTTGGCGTGCAGAAAAGTGCAATTTCCGTGACCTCTTATAAACTCCCGCTTTGAACTTGGACTCGACTCCGAGCACCAAGGCCAGCTGAAGCCGAGCCATTGACTTCTGGGAGTCAGCAGAACTGACTGAACCTGAAAAGAAGCTGACCTTTTTTAACCTTGTTAGCTCGTTTCCCTACTCCGAATGTGCCTGTGTATTAATCGGTTAAAAGTACAAAGCTGAACATTTTTCTATCTCAATTGTCCACTCAAGAAAAGCTCTTGTTTCTCCCGCCACTAAATGGTCTTTCGTCATGTTCCATGTACACCTACAATCAGCAATCGAAATCGTGAACGCCAGCAGGGTTGATAATGAATCACAACGGATGTGCCATGTAGGCAAAAGTGTGTGGACACCCACAAACCGCAATCCAAAACGTGTACAAGTTTACCTCTGCTCCAACAACCTCTGTCTTTCTATGAGGGTATACCTTTTGGACTTCCATGGCATTTTCAAGGTACCTGATGGAGTTGGCAAGGTTTTATGCAAGCCAGCCAAATCCTCAATCAGGCTTGCGAACCAATTCTCTATGGATTTAATTTATGGACAGCAGGACCTATAAATGTGTCATATTGCGAGCTATTTGAATTCAATTCAGTTTTATTTATATAGCGCCTTTTACAATAGAGTATTGTCTCAAAGCAACTTCACAATATTACGCTT
>JAVSBV010000001.1:7029780-7042120 GCA_033117975.1 Parotocinclus spilosoma
ATTTACCACAGGTGGACTCCATTTAAGCTGTAGAAACATCTCAAGGATGATCAGTGGAAATAGGATGCACCTGAGCTTAATTTTGAGCTTCATGGTGAAGGCTGTGAATACTTACGTAAATGTGATTTCTTAGTTTTTTATTTTGAATACATTTTTAGAACTCTCAAAAAAACTTTTTTCACATAATGGGGTATTTTGTGTAGAATTTTGAGGAAAGAGATTAATTTAATACAATTTGGAATAAGGCTGAAAAAGTGAAGCGCTGTGAATACTTTCCGGATGCACTGTGTATGGTCTAATGAAGTACAATTATAAGTGTGCCATATGTGTTTTTTTTTTTTTTTTTTTTTTTAACCAATACTTCCAGTTTAAACAAAGACTTATTTACCAGTGTTGATCCTTCTGGGTTTTTGTTTGATCACCCTCTTTTTGAGGATTAACTACTAATTCTGATTGGGGATGAGATCTGGGGAGTTTCCTTACCATGGACCCAAAATGTCATTGTTTTGTTCACCGATCCACTTGGTTATCACTTTTCCCTTGTGACATGGTGCTCCATCATGTTGGAAAAAGCATTGCTCATGTCTAAATTGGGAGAAGTTGGTGTTGGCTAATGTTTTGAAACCATTCGTCATTTGGCTCAGTTCTCTTTTGAGTGAACCTAATTCCCTGGATGAATGAATGGTCTCAGGAATCTTCACTGTTAGTATAACACAGGACTCTAGGGTTAGTAGCGCTGGTTAGCGTTAGTTTTTCTTGGAGAGAAGTGGCTTCTTTTCTGCCCTTCTTGACATCAAGCCATCCTCCCAAGACTTCCGGCTCACTGATACCTGCTCTCTGCCATTCCTGAAATACAGTTTGCTCTGTCTAGTGTCTTTTTAACAAAAGCAGTGTAAAATGCATGCAGTTATTTTAAAAAGTAATAGAAAGACTTTTGTTTTTTACTTTGAAAGTCTCAAACATGACTCTTGGGTGGGTGTACTTGACAAAAAAGAAGTGCACACACATTGACAGGCAGATCTGCAGTCATTTCTTCATTAAATAAAATAAATAAATGAATTACAGTTGGTGCTACATTAGGTGCCTGCCAAGAATTACCTACAAAAAATAAATAAATAAAGATGCAATTAGATAGATAAATAGATTCAGAAAGCTTAAAGTAACCAGCCTGTTTTGAAACCGTAAACCTTTAAAAACATTAATTTGCAAAAAGTATACATTTAAAGAAATCAAATACATAAACATACAGTACATTACATTACAGTTTAGATACTTAAAGTACTTTTTTTTATTAAATTTTTTTTTTTTTTTTTTGCTGCTTTTTAAACTGAGTTTTTTTCCATCTGTTTTGCGAGTCACACTCAAATATGTTTATAATCAGTTTAAACAGAATCAGGTCTAATAACTGTCGTATTTCCCCTGGTCTAAATTAGATCAGTGCGTGCAGACCTTCTCTACCGGTAGAGGCAGGCCCTGACCTGGCCAGCCGCACCGAGCATGTGCTGTCGGCTCGCTTGCCTTCAGAAGACACGCAGTCCTGTTTGTTTTGATCCAATCTCTGGCTGCGACTTTACTGATCAAATGGCCGGAGAAATGTTTCCTTCCTTCTGCCCCAATCAACAATCTCGGAAATGAATTTGTGGTATTTTGACGAAAAGCTTTGATGCTAACCGTTTTGCATCTGAGAAGGACCGGAGTGTAATTCAGCCTAAGAGAAGTACAGCACACTTAATGACCCTGTGCCCTAATTGGTTTCCTGTGCCTTTTTCGGGATCCAAATGGTAATCGTTCTTCAGCGCTGTGCTTTTCTGCTCCGACCTCGGAAGTCCACTAGCATTTTGGCTTCCAGTGTCTGTAAGGGTCTTATCGACATGTGTTAACCATCACAACCTTGGCCTTTTTGATTGGACAACTGTCGCCCTTGCTGCCGGTTAGGACTTAAATAATGAGCTCTAGGAGCAATCTACCATGTCATGTGTCATTTTCTGCAGCTTTAAGCAGGAGTTAATGATATCTGCTGTCAGGTATGCCTGAGTAAGCTTAGGCTGAGGCAGATGAATGTCTTTGCATACATGTACTATTCTTTCATAGTTTGTCCCGCCTAGGGTTTAACCTAACCCTTAAAGCAACACAACCTATTGGCATGTTTATGGAAACCAGAGTATTTCGATGAGTCCCATATCGGTCTTGGAAGAACCTACCTCCCCCCATACAGGCATTAACTAGAGTTGAGGGTCAAAGCTGGATCAGCAGAGCTGTGCTGTAATGGTCGACTGATGTGGGTTCTTAATGGCTGATGGCAACTTTTATATACTGCTAACAAAAATTTAGAATAATAAAATATCCCATCATTTTGTCAGCATAGTGTGTATATTCCCATGTACACATATATGCCTTCTGAGCATCTCCCCAGGGAGGTGTTTCAGGCAAGTCCAATTGGGGAGGAGACCTCGGGGAAGACCCAGGACATGCTGGAGGGATTACATCACCCAGTTCGTCTGGGAACACCTCGAAATCCCTCCAGTAGAGCTAGTGGAGCTAGGTATATATGATGATATATGGTATATGAATGAGATAGATAGATAGATAGATAGATAGATAGATATAAATTGAATTGAATTGAATAAGGGCAATATATATATTTACATGCATACATGCATATAATATTGTCCTTATTAATTTCCATTCAATGGCCCCAGTTCAATCCTGGCTTTGGACTTCGCCTGTGTGGATGTCCTCCCTGAGTCTTTATTGGTTTACTCTGAGTGCTCTGGTTTCCTCCCACAGTCCAAAGGCATGCATTAGGTTTATGAATTAAGCTACATTGGCCCAATCTTAGTATGAATTACTAGCTTTAAAGTCAGTTAGAAATAGCCATTGATGCTGAATGCGACATTAAATGAAACACACTTCAATGGGGTTTTAGGTCAGGACAACAAGACCTATTAAGTTTGTTGCTAGCCTTTTTCTTAATGGAACTTGCAGCAGCAAAGAACCTTTACCAAAATGCTAGAAGAGCAGAACTGTTATTGCATACTATAACATTAAGAAGACTTAAACTAAGGAGTTTAGCCCAATTCATGATCCATTAAGTCGAAGGATTTATCCATAATCAAGCCTGTGGTAAGACTAAATGTGCGTATGGCCATGGCGTAGACCATGGCGGACTGATTTGGACATCAGAGAAGTGGCTGGATTCAGTGAAAAGACGCTCTTTGGGGTAAAAAAGCCAATGCTGGCAGCTTGCCTTGGAACAGAACATTCTTTTATTTAGGTTCTGTGACATGCCAATGGATTTAGCGGCCAGTAGAGGATCTCAAATATGGCCTGGTGATTCAATGGCTAGTGTATCAAACCCTCGCTAATGGACTTGCTCTTGAGACTCTGTTCATCTCCTCTTTACTTTTGGAAGGGCATTTTCATTTGTCTGTCACCATTACCCTGCCCTTACTCCATCTCCATTCAGTGATGTAATTGTGTTTCTTTTTATGGGCTTCTTAGTCTTGGCATGAATCATCACTATTGCTTACATAATGAAAGGCATTTGTCACTCCGGCGTCCCGGTCCAAATGCTGAGGTTTAACAGCGCACTTTACGTAGTAACCCAATTAGATCAGAGCGAGACCTTGTAATGCTCGTCTGCATGCTTGTATTGGGTGGGGGGTGGGGGTAATTGATCATAAAATGATTTTATTGATGATGATGATGATAATAAAGGCCTATTAACAAAGGTTAAACCGTTTTTATATTTTTCCCTTTTGTTTTTCTTTAATTTTGCACAGAAAAAGAAAGCCCATTTTTAATGTAGTGGGATCTTCACACCACTCAAACTACCTGTCCACTTTTTTCTTTGCTTTCCCTTCTCTTAATGTGTTATGGAATTTAGGCATGTCTTTTTCACATCGTCAACTTAAGAAACAAAGCAAAAATAGCTAGGATTCTAAATGGAGAGCACAGTTTGCATGGCACAGTGGCTTGGTGGGTAGCATTGTCGCCTTACAACAAGAAGGTCCTAGGTTCGATCCCAGTTTCCATATCCTCCAGGTACTACAGTTTCCTCTCACAGTACAAAGACATGCGTGGTAGGTTAATCGGGTGTGAAAGTATGTGTCCTACAATGTCTAGAGTTGTTCCTGCCTTGCACCTTATGCAACCAGCAAGGTACTGGCGGTCCCTCAACTCTGACCAGTATCAAGCGAGTGACTAAGCTATAGTTTGCGTCTTATGTGGACATGAACAGACAAGAATGCACTTGGATAAAGAGAAAATGGTTCCATGCAGTCACTGTGAGGTTTTAGTGCCATCATTTTCCCCACTTTTAGCAAAGCTCTGCCATATATTTTCTTTAACCTTTACTTTTTTTTGAGTCAGCATGTTGCTTGTCATTTAAGTCAGCAGGTTGAGCTGTTCTGCCTGACAACTGAGCTCTAATTGGCCAGACTGATTTTAGCGCATCCGAACAGTGCAAAAAAATTTCTTCAATTCAGTTTTATTTGTATAGCGCTTTTTACAATAGACATTGTCACAAAGCAGATTTACATTGATACATGAACAATTGTCACAAATTGGATTCTATTGTCTCTAATGAGCAAGCCAAATGGCGACAGTGGAAAGGAAAAACTTCCATGAGATTAAGAGGAAACTCCTCTTAACAGACTCCTATTAACAATGTTGCACGGCATTCCAGTCAGTTTTGGACGTGGTCTGTAGAATGGCATGAATAAACGTGTGTTCTCTTTCAAAACGTGCCATTTGTTTTTTCATCCATGAAAAATCACTGTTTGTCTTGGGTCTAAAATATTCACAAGCTTGAACCCGTCTCTTAACCTCTGGAATTGAGAGAGCATCTTTCATGGTCGGTGACAGCATTTATATCTGTTGCTATTCTTGTCATAAGCAGTCCTGTGCTTTTAGGTAGAACCCCAGCTTGGTTTGTAGTGCTGGTACACTGCGTTGAATATGTGACCTCTTAAGCCATGTTTATGACTGTTGTTTGCAAAATGGGTGACATACTTGATAACGTCAGCTTGCACATTGTCCAAACAACAATTAAGATATTATAATAAACCATATATATCGCACACATCACTCTATATAGCCACTACGTAATTAAATGTAAAGTTCTGTTTTGTTCCTTTGCAGCATGCTGGCAGACAAGCTAAACATGACGCCCGAAGAGGCAGAGCGATGGATTGTCAACCTCATTCGTAATGCCAGGCTGGATGCTAAAATCGACTCCAAACTGGTAAGAGTCTGCTCAAGTGCTTACTGTGTATCAAATTCTTTCCAATGTTGTGATGCTCAGTTTCTAGCTCAGTGCAGCTCACTTTTCTTCAGTCGTAACAGCTGACGTTTTGTTGGTGGATCTTAATCCAGGTCTTAAGATTGAAGTACAAATTTGACTGTACTACACAAATGCAATGTTTTGCAAAAGGTGACCTGAGTGGTCTAGGGGGAGAACAGATTGCTGTTTATAGGGAAACCAAGCTCTAACACCAAAACGTCATCTTAGCTGTGAAACATGGTGGAGGTGCATCATGTTTTTTTTTTTTTTTTTACTATTGAGTACAAATACACTTAAATTCGAGCACAAATAGATTTCTACAGTTATCCGATTATTAATGTAGTCCTGTAAACAGCGTATTCTAATTAAGGTCTAGAAATTAGATAAATTGTATTCATTTACTTGTTTTCTTTGGTGGATTTTTTTTTTGGGGGGGGGGGTTTATTTGGCCAATGTGCTTTTTGTTAGACATTTTAGATGTTTTAGATGGTTGCAAAGTGGATATCTGATTGTTACTGAAGCTGTGTAAACACAAGCTTTATTATTATCTGATTACCCAAGTGAATGTAAACTTATTACTGATAAAACACTAAATAAACCTTCGGTTTATTACGTGCATGTAAACGCACTTGCAAAATTCCACAGACGATTCCAGATGGTAGAATAGATTCCAGCACCTGAAGGTTAATATTAAGGGAATGTGGTGTCCTAGTAGTTAAAGTACCAGACTATAGACCAGAAGGTCCCACCTTTGCCACAGTTTGGTCCCTGAGCAAGGATTGTAAGACTGTATTAATTTTAAGTCGCTCTGCCTAAATGACATAAATGTAAATGTAATAGAAGCTGGATGAAGACCAAAGCAGGTGCCCATTTTGTCTAAATTAAGATGGGTTATTATTGCAAGAAATTCAGCAATGGTCGGATCATCAGCTTCAGAAAGCGTTGTTGTTTTACCTAAGTAATTAGTTTAGCCAAAATGTGTTTATTATGACTTGGCTGTAGACCAGACCACATTCCAGGGGTTACTGTTCAAACTTCACAAGTTTCCAGCCGCCGTTCTGCATCAGAGCTGTCCCACCTTTTTGGGGACCTTTTTTTTTTTTTTTTTTTTTTCTTTTTATGTAGAAAGTTACACATAATGAACCGATCATTATTTTTTCCCCAGCGGCTCGATGAAAGGTTCCACCTCAGACACGCTCCTCCACTAAGGCTGGAGAGCTGTATTATTATGGCCTTTCTGAATGTCATAACAAACCCACCGCGAAGAGAGCCCTCTGTAATCTCCTAAATCACATGGCCTTATAATGGCATGGCCTAGCATTAACCCCCCCAATGTTTGGTGAGATGGTGGGCAGTGATAAGCATGTGGGAACCAGCGGGGTTTGGCGTTTTCAGGTTTGTTTAGACCTGCCCTACTTTCGACAGGGTCACGTGGTGATGGGGAACAACGCCGTGTCGCCGTACCAGCAAGTGATCGAGAAGACCAAGAGTCTCTCGTTCCGCTGCCAGATGTTGGCCATGAACATCGAGAAGAAGCTCAGCCACGGAAACAAGAATGAGGTCAGAAAGCTTTTCTCCTCTGCTCTCTACACACACAAAACCTTCCATCCAACTTTTATCTGGTCTCATCTCGCACTGTTTAACTTAAGCCCTGTAGTTTACACTCGCAAATGATCTTGTCCAGAGAACAAGTATGTCGACCAGCCATCAACCTCGAGCTATCTTTACTTGGTATAAACCAGTAAGAGCAAGTTTTACACAGCCAGTGCTTTCATCATACCATTCTTCTTCAAAGAGCTAATGACAAGGTAGATGGCAGTGCAGCCATAAAGAAGAGGGCCTGGGTCCAGTGACTCAGCTTCTCTCAGTAAATAACACACACACACACTTACCCGAGTGCACACCAGCTCTGTGAACTCTGAGCTGGAGATCTCTACATTTAGGAATCGCCACAGCTGTTTTGCTTGGGGTCCAGTCAGGCTGTTTGATCTTTTTGTGTGTATGCATGCTTGTGGATGAGAGTGTGTTCTGCATGTGAATCGGCTTGCCCAGCCCCAGAATGAATATCTCCCTGCTACACAAATTTCACAATACGATACATATTGCTGTTTTTGCTCCACGATACAATACATTTTTGATACAACATGGAGAAAGAAAATGATTTTAATTCATTGATTTAATTCTATTTCATTTTTTTAGTGTAGAGGTCGCAGAGGCCAATACAAACTCCATTTTTTGGAAAGGATGACTGGTACCAGAAGCTTCCATAAAAAAAGAGTGCGAGTTGGTCATAGTAACACACCTGTTATACACTGTTTATACCTGTTATACAGAATCTCTCTTCTGCTCTGCTGATGCTATAACTCTGTAGCACGAGTTCAGAAACAGCGCAGCAAATAATTAAGAAAAAATCTTAATGTACTTGATTCACAGCTCGTATCGTATCGAACAAATGAATATTACTACGTGTATCGTGACACCCCTAGGACCTAGGGTAAGGAAAATGGGGCTTTAGGTATTGTAGCACGAGAAAACAATCCAGTGCATAAAAAGAGGTTTCTTAGGAGAAAAATATTTATATAGATTTTGAATAAATAGTTTTTATAAAGACTTAAAACTAGCTCTGGTTCATTTGTGTGAATACTGCATCCTCTGTACTGTATGGACTTAATATTATTATTGTGTGTGTGTGTGTGTGTGTGTGTGTGTGTGTATGCGCACGCTACATTATTAGGTATACCTGTTTAACTAACCCTAATATCTAATCAGTCAGTCAAATGGCTGGAACTCAATTCATTTAGGCATGTAGACACGGTCAAGTTCAAACTGAGCATCAAAATGTGGGAGAAAGCTGATTTAAGAGACTTTGAACATGGCTTGGTTATACCAGTATTTCAGAGACTGCTGATCGTCTGGGATTTAAACACACAGCCATGTCTAGGGTTTACAGATAATAGTCTGAGGGGAAATAATCTATCCAGTGAGGGCAGTTTTCTGAACAAAATGCCTTGTTGATGCCAGAGATCAAAGGAGAACGGCCAGACAGCTTCAAGCTGATAGAAAGGCAGCATTAAGTCAAATAACCACTTGTTACAACCAAGGTATGCCGAAGAGCATCTCTGAGCACGTGTCAGACTTTGAAGTATTTTCCCACTGCTCTCAGCAAAGAACAGGCAACTAGGACTACAAATTGCACAGGCTCACCAAAATTGGATAACAGAAGATTGCCTGGTCTGATGAGTCTCGGTTTCTGTTGCAAGATTCGAATGGTTGGGTTATAAATTTGCATAAAAACATCACGAATGCATGGATCCACCCTGCCTTATATCGACGGTTCAGGGTGCTGATGGTGTTCTAATGGTGTGTAATTTAGTTTAAAATTCCAGCGCCTTAATACCAGTTGTGCATCGTTTAAATGTGGCTGCGGAAGCCTAGCTGTTAAGGCGATGGCTTGAATTCTAAGACTGTATGAGCTGTGTGTAGCTCTGGATAAGGGCGTCTGCTGAATGCTGTAAATTTAAAATGAAATCCATCGATTCAAATTTATTGTATATTATATTGTATATTGGACTTGTACTGTAATGTATGTGGTCTGTTGTGACCTAGTGGTTACAGCACTGGACTCTACAGCTGATGGTCCAGGGTTCAGATCCCACCTCTGTCAAAAGCTCTGTCTTGGATTCTAAGACTGTGTTGTAAGTCGCTCTGGATAAGCTTAAAATCATCTCAAACTGTTTTTTTATTAATGTGACAAGGAATGTTTGCAGCATCTTGTTGAATTTGATTCAATTTTACTTCTATAGCGCTTTTTACAATGGAGCATTGTCTCAAAGCAGCTTTACAATATTACATTATCTTAAAAGGCCAATCCCAAATTTAGCAAGCCTAGAGTGACAGTGGAAAGGAAAAACTCCTGAAAAAAAACCCTGAAATTAGTAGGAAAAACCTTGGGAGGACCAAGACTCAACAGGATACCCATCCTTCATGGGTGGCCTAAATGTTTATAAAAACAAATACCCAGAAGTATATTAAATTATAGCAAAATTAACTCAATAACAAATCAATAATAAAATTAGCAATACAATAAATAAACTAAATTATAAAACAAAATAGATTTAAAAAAATCAGTCCTTAGTGGGAAATCCTTGGAGGCACAACGTCTCCTAATGTCCAAAGGATGGAGGTAGTTACTGCATTCTGGTGGGACTGGGTTCTGCTGACGAAGACCAGTAGAGTGATGCTGAGCTGGAAGAACTTGCACCGGAACCTCAACTCTAAGAGAAAAGAGAAATATGTTCTCCTTATATTCAGTAATGCGAGTAAAGGAGAATGAAAAGTGCTAAAAAGAGATTGCTGGTAGTACCTTTGATAGCGAAAACACATTTTATTCCTGCTTTTCGGCTTCTTTGCTTGGTATTGTTCTAAAACACACACCCAGCATTTTTCTTTTATATTGGGACATTAATCAGCCAAACATTGGTTTGTTATTTGATCGCATACATTGATGCATATATGTCATTTGTTGGATAAAATTTTTATTTTTTTTTTGACTGCAAAATTCTGTGCCACTATATTCTGAGAATGAGAAGGCTGCTGGGTACATCCCACATCTGAAACAGACACCCGCTTAAAGCATCAGATGGGCTTGCTGTATATCATTAGCATTACTGTGAAAACTGAAATTGAGGTGCTGTGTAACGTGAGTCAGTAACAACAGGTAGATAATGAAAAGAAGGCGGCCAAGAACTATCCCTTGGGGAACAGCCTGTGGTGTATTAGCAATTGTGGATTTGTGATTTGGAAAATAAGGTCTTGCTGTTCTATACCGAAAGCAGCAATAAGATCTATGTGGACTGAGACGCTGCTAGAGACGGAGGAGGTCTTTAGCATGCAATAGGTCTGGGAGAGTAAATTGAGACCAAGATGCTCACCTCTGTCCTCTTAATATCAGCTAACAGGCTCTCATTGTTGCCACTATATGATTAGCACTGTATAATTGGTTTTAAAATGAATAAAGGAGCCAATTAAAGGCTATGGTGGTATGTCTCAGTTCAGTAGAAGGTCCCCCTTAAATTGAGTTAAGCTGTTGCTTTGACAAGAGTAAAAATAACTTCACAGGAGAGAAGAATCTGGGCTTTGTGTTTTCACATTTGAACTGACTAACAGTGTAAAAAATAAACAATGTAGAAAAAAAAGGTAACTAATTAACAGGAATGAATGACTGTAGCTATTGCTCTGTTAGAGCTATAGTTTCAACATGGTGGTGTCTTTGTTTTTTCCCTGTTTATTATTGTGATAAAGAAGTATATTCATATACGAGAACAGTTGAACCATGCTATCCCTTCAGCCAAAATCCCATTATAACAAGCCTTCTGGAACGAATTAACGATGAGACACGAGGTACCATTGTATATCCAAGCCATCTACTAATAAGGTTCATTTAACAGGGTTTGTCTATACTGTTATTTTTAATTGGTTTTTGATTGGTGCTTATTTAATATAAAGAATGTAGATTTCTGAAGGTCATTTTAAATTCTCTAATTATATCAAGACTCTGAGGTTAGGTAAATGCTATCACTGGCAAAATTTATGGAGTGAACATGCTGATGGAATATTTACGCAATAATTTTACTTTGTTTCCAATAAATTACAGACAGGACACAAAATAATACATTTTCATATCTTATCATTTTCACGTCATAAAAAAATACCTCAAAATAATTCAACTATTCAAATATGGAATCTGTTTTTGCTAAGGAATAAACATAGAATCAACAGTCAAAAAACATTATGCTGCTGGACAGGTTAAATTTGAATGATTAACTGTCATGGACCTTTTGAAAATTTTAATTGTTAATGGACTACTTGCTGGTCATGTTAGTTCCATGTTGGCATGTTAGTGGTCATGCTGGTATTCTAAATAAAATTTCTAAGTGTCTAAGTGTCAAAGAGCATATTGTTTTAAAGAAGCACATTTTTATAGACACTGATCACTTGACAGTTGACACTGACACTCTTAACCAAGTCTCAGAGCACCAAGAGTGATGAAACATCTAGATGAGTAGATGGCTTTCAATTTGTTATGGAGAAAATGAAACTGGTGTCTTGTAACCTTCCATTATCTAAGCCCTCTTTCTCCCACCCTCTTCCTCCCTTTCACCTACCCTCAACCCCCCCACCCCCCTTCTTTCATTCTCAGCCAGAGAACTTGCTCTTGGCCAGTAAGATGAAGGGCGCAGCAGTGAAGTTGGCTGATTTTGGCCTGGCTATTGAAGTACAGGGAGACCAGCAAGCCTGGTTTGGTAAGAACCTTCTCCATAACGGCCCCAGTCAAATCATAGGGACCATTGTGTTCACTACTTCATGGATCATGAAGTTACTAGTAAAAACCTACATTTTTTATGAATTGCAATATAAAATTAATTATCTTCATAAATAAAATAAAAGTTTACCTGCTCCTTCTTTACACCAGTCAGACTAATGATCTGATCATATTTTATTTTTATGCTGCTGATTCCGATACCGAATACTCTTATTTATCCATTGTAATCCAGGCTAAATAAACTGTGACGGAGTTACAGTGAAACTGTGTGTACAGTATGGGTTATGTAAAACATAACCAAGTGCTAAAATAAAACGCAGTATCATTTTACAATGTTTTGGGGGTGTTATAACTTACAGTTCTCTCTGCAGGCTTTGCAGGTACTCCAGGCTACCTCTCCCCTGAAGTACTGAGGAAGGACCCATATGGCAAGCCGGTGGACATTTGGGCATGTGGTATGGTCTTTAGATTGTTATTACGTTTATTTAGATGGTAGCAATGCCCCAGTGTGTACTAACCCACAATGTTTATGTGCAGGAGTGATCCTATACATCCTGCTGGTGGGTTACCCCCCATTCTGGGATGAGGACCAACACAAACTCTACCAGCAGATCAAGGCAGGAGCGTATGATGTGAGTATTTCGATTCTCACATTAGGCATACAGTGAGTCCAAGAAGTATTTGATCCCTTGCTGATTTTCTTCGTTGGCCCACTAATAAAGACATGATCATTC